>OU342746.1:403051040-403332504 GCA_910589775.1 Avena eriantha | reverse complement strand
AAGAACAGACATACAATGACACTGGTGGATCCTTATGTGGTTTGTTTATAGGAACATACATGCAATGACACCAGTGGATCCACGTGTGGTCATGAGAAGAACACACATCCAATGACACTGGTAGATCCTTATGTGGTTCATGAAAAGAACAGACATGCAGTCACACCGGGTGTGTTTTGTTAAAAGAACAGACATGCAATGACACTGGGTGTGGTTCATGAAAAGAACAGACATGCAATGACACTGGTGTATCCTTATGTGGTTCATGAAAAGAACAAACATGCAATGACACTAGTGGATACTTATGTGGTTCTTGAAAAGAACAGACAAGCAATGACACTGGTGGATCCTTATGTGGTTTGTTTAGAAGAACACACATGCAATGACACTAGGTGTGGTTCATGAAAAGAACACACATACAATGACACTGGTGGATCCTTATGTGGTTTGTTTAGAGGAACAGCCATGCAATGACATCGGTGGATCCAAGTGTGGTTCATGAGAAGAACACACATCCAATGACACTGGTAGATCCTTATGTGGTTCATGAAAAGAACACACATGCAGTGACATCCAATGTCGCCGCCGAGCAGCAGTTGGTAGCCGTCGCCGCCGAGCAGTAGGTGGTAGCCATCGCCGCGAGCAGCAGGTAGTAGCCATCACCACCGAGCAACAGGTGGCCGACAACGTCGTGGTGCCAGCGGCAGATCTAGATGGGGGGCAGGCGGCAGACGGAGGCAATCCGGTGATCTACATCGACGACCCCATCGCCGTTTCAAGAAATCTTCGACGCAATCACAGAGAATGATGAGTTTGAGGAGGAGGTCCCTGATGAGGAGTCCGAGGTACTACATTGCTAGCTTCTCTAGTTGCAGCCGCAGTTTTCACTGTTCATACATAGGATTTGCTCAATCGTGTACATATTCTTTTGCTCTTGAAGTAGGGTAGTATATATATGATTCGAACGGTTATTGATGCATCTGCCATCTAGTCACAAAACCCCAATCCGTCTAGTCACAAAACCCCAATCTGCTCATCTGCCATCTAGTTGAGTTTGCTAGTTGAGTGTTGATTTTGATACACATCAGGCCTATAACATTACATTTCTATTCCTTACTGAGCCCAATGATTCAATTTTGCCCCCAAATAGTGCAAGGGCATCTGATGGTCTCGTTTTCTTAGGGATGGTTAGTGGCCCTGAGGCAGCAATGCACATAAACAATATAGGTTGTGTTGTTGGTACTTTGGTTCCCCAACTCCATCTCTAAAACAAATTATGAGGCCCTTGATTTATTCTCATATGGAACTACATATATGATCCTTGAATTGTTTCTGATCTTTTAATGATTGGTATGATGCATATGTATATGAATGATTTTGATCATAAGTATTTTTAACATGTACCTGAAGATTAATTGTTTGGTTTTTTATTTATAATTACAATATTTAGGCTTGTTTTTGTACCTGACTATGTATATCCCTGAATAATGTTTTGTACGATTACATTTCAATTTCTTATTGTGGCCAATGATTCAAATTTTCCCCAAAAGAGAGGCAGACACATTGGTGTTAGATTTTTCAGGGACGAGTTAGTGAACCTGGGGCGATGTACAAGAACCTGGGGCGATGTGCAATTGTTACTTGGTTCACTTACGCCGTCCCTGTAGAAACTTATGAGGCCTTAATCTTTATTCTACATTCACAGAACTATGATATTCGAATTACCTATTCCATGCATTCAGTGTATAAGAATTACATTTTAGTTTGTCACCGAGGCCGATGATTGAAATTTGCCCCAAAAGAGTTCAAGGGGAGACACGTATGACAGTGTCGTGTTTTGGGGATGGGTTGGTGAACCTGAGGCAGCACTGCACACAAACAATATAGGTTGTGTTGTTGGTAATTTGGCTCTCCAACTCCATCTCTAAAACAAATTTTGAGGCCCTAGATTTATTCTCATATGGAACTACATATATGATCCTTGAATTGTTTCTGATCTTTTAATGTTTGGTATGATGCATATGTATATGAATGGTTTTGATCATAAGTATTTTTAACATGCACCTGAAGATTAATTGTTTGGTTTTTATTTATAATTACAATATTTAGGCTTGTTTTTGTATCTGACTATGTATATCCCTGAATAATGTTTTGTACGATTACATTTCAATTTATTATTGTGACCAATGATTCAAATTTGCCTGAAAAGAGAGGCAGACACATTGGTGTCAGATTTTTTCAGGGACGAGTTAGTGAACCTGGGGCGATGTATAACAACAATATAGGCTATGCAATTGTTACTTGGTTCACTCACGCCGTCCCTGAATAAACTTATGAGGCCGCAATCTTTATTCTATATTCATAGAACTATAATATTCGAATTATCTATTCCATGCATTCATAGTGTATAAGAATTACATTTTAGTTTGTCACTGAGGCCGATGATTGAAATTAGCCCCAAAAGAGTTCAAGGGGAGACACATATGATGGTGTCGTGTTTTAGGGATGGGTTGGTGAACCTGAGGCAGCAATGCACACAAACAATATAGGTTGTGCTGTTGGTACTTTGGTTCGCCAACTCCATCTCTGAAACAAATTATGAGGCCCTAGATTTATTCTCATATGTAACTACATATATGATCCTTGAATTGTTTCTGATCTTTTAATGATTGGTATAATGCATATGTATATGAATGGTTTTGATCATAAGTATTTTTAACATGCACCTGAAGATTAATTGTTTGGTTTTTTTATTTATAATTACAATATTGAGGCTTGTTTTTGTACCTGACTATGTATATCCCTGAATAATGTTTTGTACGATTACATTTCAATTTCTTATTGTGGCCAATGATTCAAATTTGTCCCAAAAGAGAGGCAGGCACATTGGTGTCAGATTTTTTCAGGGATGAGTTAGTGAACCTGGGGCGATGTACAACAACATTACAAGTTGTGCAATTGTTACTTGGTTCGCTGACTCCACCCCTGAAGAAACTTATGAGGCTGCAATCTGATGCAATTATTTGTCATTGTGGTGAGATGAAATGATATATGAACCGATCAAACTATTGCTGAGATGCTTTATCTTTGATATCCACGGATATATTGTCTTACATATACATGTTGTCAATTCTTGAGTTGTAATACAATTCAATCATATGTATGAGTTCTAAGTTATATTCTTAAAAATCAACAGGAGGATGATGATGAAGTGGACGATAGCAAGGTATCCAGGGACAACAAGAGCCGCTACGTGCTGAGGCGGTTACGGTGTGGGCTAATCCGTTTCTACCGTAGGACGAGACTGTTTTGCCCATTCTGTGGCAGAGCAATCCACGTGGACCTCAACAGCATGATCCAGCACGCGGAGGACGTTGGCAGAGGCGGAGGCAGAAGCCATAGGCCGATTACCTTGGTGCGGCACGCAGCCTATGGCAAATTCCTCCGGGAGTATGTCAGGACTGGCATGTATCCCATCGACTAGGCTGTCGCTGCCTCCTGCTGATAAACCCCTGCCCTGCTAGGCGTCTCCGTGTCCCGGCCTCCTGCTGCAGCCCCTGCTTTTATTTTGTTCTAGTTAATTATTACTTGTGTGTGTGGCATGTAAGACAATATATCCGTGGTGTCTCTGGTGAACCTTATATATTAATCTACTCTTTTATATGGAGTGCCTTAAAGTTTCTAGTGTTCAATTATATTTACTGATCATGCTCATGCACACTACAAAATATTTCTAGTGCTCAATTATATTATAATTTTGTATTGAAGTAACAAAATGTATCACACACATAATAAACTAGAAACTAAAATCTAGTTCAAACACATAATGTATCACCACCACTTGTTGTCGTCCTTGACTTGCTTCCCCTTCAGCCGCTTGATGTCGCCACCGTCCCAAGATTCCTGCTCTTCCTAAAACCGCTTTCTATCCTCCTCGCGCTTCTTCTCCTGGGCTAGCTTGCAACCAGGGCATAGCTCTCTCACAAAAAACCCCGCCTTAACCATCCCATCTTTCATGGTAATGAGCTTACTGTATAACTCGTACGCCATGTAGGCGTCTCTGGTTGCATACTCGAGGCGCACCTGGCTCATCGGCTTCCAGTCCCAGTAGTCGTGATCGAGTCGCTTCAATTTCTTCAGTTTTTCATAGGATTTATCGATGATTTCCGCTGCCAGATCACCCATGCCATCCTTCGCTAGGTATGATTTGATCTTGTATAGATTTTGGATGTCGATGTGGTGCCCCTCTGGGATTTTTATCAACGCACGAGAAAGCATAATTGTGTCATTTGTGATATCCACGCTAGTGAAAGTTATCCCTTTCCTACACAAGAACTCGACCAGAGCCAGACAACGCATCTCAGTTGGTTTACTCCTGCACTTAGATGGTTCTAGGGATGTAAGGGAACAAGGGATGCAGAAGTGGTGATCTCAAATTTAAATTTCACATACCTGCAGAAGTGGTAAACGAGGACCTCCTCATGTATGGCGATTTGCACAACAGTGATCTCCTATGGAGGATTTTTTTCGCTTATTTGCACGGGTGTACTCCAAGTCTAGCCCCACAAACTTGTGCTTCTCTTTCTCAAGCAATTGCTCAAACCTGGCGAGAATTGTCTCCACAGTCGCTTCATCATTTGTGTACAGCACTATCAAAGTCGTGGTGCCATGGGGCAGGGAACAAGTGGGTCTCTGTTGTGCGTTTCCCATCGGCCATGCCTGCAAGGAAATGGCTGAAAGGAACTTCCTGCAAGAGGAAGAAGAAGATGAACCGACGGTTCCAGAACAGAGGAAGAAGAAGCGCCCAGGAAGAACTGTAGAGGAATGACTACAGAAGAAACGTGGTAACTGCAACTTTCGGTTCGAGAACTCACCGTGGTTACGTGGAGATCGTGGCAGTGCCGCCGGTTCAACAAGTGGGGCCAGTTCCTACGAGAATATGAAATTGGCTGTGCATTTTTCTATGCGAGAAATTGAGAGAAGTCATTTATATTTTGTCTTTCATAATTAAACACAATGAAGTTGCTACAGCCCAAGAGATTTGAACAAAAGAGATTTGCTAGTTTAACATACAACAACACTTACAGGCCCAACATGGCAGAACTTGGAGAGCCCTAGAACTTGAGCTATACCACAGAGACCTCGTCAGAGGTGTCCGAATTGGTGCGGGTGCAACCATGGCGACGGCAAGCTCAGATTCTAGAGGAGGAAAACAGAAACAAGCATGGTCGACAAGGTGATAGATCTCACCGGGAACCAATTCTTGTCCCCGACCGTGCCATGGGTGCGTCCACGGTGAGGGCGAGCTCCGACTCGAGATGGGGAGGAGAGTGGGGTCGAGCAGCTTCGTCACTTCCCAGCTCTGCGCCATGGCCGCGACCATATATTGCCGCTCCGGGGAAGAAGACGAGTAATGGATGCAGGCACCAACGCTGCAAGCCTACAGGGAGTAGAGCTGGGCCGAGCAGGTTCGTCCACGTCCCAGCTCCGCGCCATGGCTACGAAGCCCCACAGATTGCCGCTCCGGGGAAGAAGAAGACGCGTAATGTATGTAGGCACCAACGCTGTAAGCCTAATTGACACCTAAGCGACGGGAGCGACATAACAGCGAGAACTGACAGGAGGGCCCCAACTTGACGGCCGTTAGCCTGATTTTTTGTATTGAAACATAAAGTTGAATTCGTGTCGAAAAAGACCCTCTGAGTATTTGGCACACCAACTATAGTCATCGCGGATGATTTCAGGGAACTTGGGTACCGCGTTGCCTGGACACCCCAACTTTCGGGCCGTAAAATGATATTCTCCAATTTCCAGAGGGAGAGGGCCCATTAGGGAAAGGAGAGAGGGAGAAGGGGGCCAAGGGGGTGGCCGCCTGGGCCTAGCCCCCCCCCTGCGCGGGGCCCACTAGGGTGGCCTACAGCCTCCCCTCTCCCTCCACTCCTTTAGTCCCACCCCAGGACTTTGAGGGAGGTAGTACCTCCCCTCCCCCTATATATAGTGGGGGTATTTGGCCAAATAAAACACACCAATAATCAATAAAGGTCTTCTCACTTTTGGGAGGACCTCTAATTGATATTTTCTCTCCCCCCTCTCTCTCTCCCTCTCTCTCTCTCTCTCTCTCTCTCTCTCTCTCTCTCTCTCTCTCTCGTGACGGTGGTCCCAAGTCTGGACTGCGCTGCGGGATTCGGATCCGGGAGCTCTACTTTCGCAACTGCTGCTGGATTGGGGAAGCGGGAGTCATCGTCACACACCAGACGTGTGTAACTCCCCTCGAGGTGTCGCACTTGAGGCACTCAAGTCATTGGAGCCAAGGAGTGCAAGGACTTCATCACGACCTTGAGGTCGACTTCGGCTCGTCTACATCAACCACGCTCTCCTGAGCGTTGACAATGCTTTTTGGTCTTCAAAGGTAAGTTTGGGAAAAGCCCCTCCCATTACTGTATTAGTAATAGATAGGTCCTAGCAGCTTCAGGGGTTCAGGGGCGTAGGATAAAATTTATTGTTTTCATACGCGGAACCCCAACAGTGGTATCAGAGCTAGATCTATGCGTAGTAGTGCTAGTACAGGTAGAACACATGAGATGTAGCGTGTGGGCGTTGATCTTTTAGTTGTTACCCTCCCACGTGTACTTGTGTATACCGCAGTAATGCTTGATGAAGCGGCCCCAACCAACTTTACACGTTCATTCGCGAGACTGGTCCACGCTTGACATACGGCTTGTACCGGATAAAGTGGCTTAGGGGGGTGTCTATCTCTCTCGCATTAGTTGGTATGCCATTTACAATGGAGGGCCCCGAAAGGGGTGTAGTATAGACAACTACTTGATCAACGTTGTGCCAAAAGTTCATAGGTAAGAATGGTTCTTGTGCGAAAGCCCATTCAGCCACGTAAAACATGCAAAGATAAAGTAGAGGCGTCTAACTTTGTTTTGCAGGGGGCGTTGCTTTGTGATATGGTAGTGGCAAAGGTAAAGTGATTACCTTTTGTTACGTAGTAGTAGGACTGCCACGCCAGAGTGACACCGGTACCCTGGTGTCCACGTCGTCGGAACCCTGGCGCCGGAACCCGGTGACGACGGATGGAGATCACGACGTGAAGGACCATATCACATCGCATTTATATTCAATGTTATTGTTTGTATATCTTATTGTGTGCTAGTATTAGATACTCGACGGTAGCCTAATAAGATGATCACTATTAAAATTACCAATGATTGTGTTCCCCCTTAGTGTGCACCACCAAGAAAGTTCTTCGGTATGAGGCAGGTCGTGATGATCGGGTGTCAGACATATCTACGTTCGCATACAGTGGGTGTAAGCCATGTTGCACAGCGAATACACTAAGGTTGAGTTGGGGAGCCTAGCATGTACATACATGGCCTCGGAACACGCATGGTCGAAAGATCGAGCACGAGTCGCATGAATGATGTGACTGACGTTTAGCATCCACGCTTGAACCCACATTGATGGCCGTGATGATCGGGGGAGATGTAGCTGATAGGGGTCGTGTTATCACTAGGAACCCTTCTGGGGATAGGAATTTCTGAGTGGAGTTATTATTAACTCATTTAATTATAAACTTAGTCTAAATTTATTTTGCAATTATAAATGTAGAGATGGCTCATCGTGAAGCTTACTTTGTCATTGAGGAATGGGTAAAGGGTGAGAGACTTAGACTTGATGGATCCAACTTCCCTAGCTGGCTTGTGCGCCTGAATGATCTCCTTACTAGGAATCATGTGGTAGACTACATACGCCGCACGATGGATTTGACTGAGCCAGACCACTCGGATACCCCGCAAGAGATGGCAGACCGCTACTATTGTCAAGAGATGTCCACCTACATTCAGATTATAATGCGTTACGGGATGGTGGATGAACTCCATCCGCTCATGGGTGATCTTGATCCATATTCGATGGTGGATCAGCTGAGAGCAGAGTTCATAAGCCATGTGCGCATGTGGAAGCACGAGCTGCTTGGAGAGTTCCTTTCCATACATATGGAGGAACACACATGTCTGAAGGGTCACTTGGAGCGCATGCTTGATGCACACATAAGACTGGTTCACTTCGTGGACTACTGGATGGATGATTCGTTTGCGATAGGCGTGCTACCTCGATCGTTGCCTTCCATCTACGAAGGACATGTCCGGAGTAGCATCATGAGTGGTGATACGGAAACATTGGATTTCCAAGAGTTCATACCACATTTCAGGAACGTAAAGGTTGAACCAATCACCGGTGAGGTCATCAATGACAAAGGTATATGTTTGATATAAAATTTTATAAATGTTATAATCTTGCAAACACATTTGCAGTGTTAAGTATATCTGATACTTGTTCTGTTTTGCTAAAAACAGGTCTTTCTGCATGAGAGGTGCTTGCTGGAGAGGAGGTGACGTTGCGTGTTGATGGCGAGCATAATGATGATGGCCGACGACACTCTCCCTCGACATTTATTATTTAGTTTATGTTTTAGGATGATTATTGTAATCAAGAGATTGTGAACTTCTTTAGTGTGTCTCACATTTTGTGAGACGGTTATTAATATCAGTTTGTAACAAACAGTTGTTCAAATTTTATGAATGATTTCTATTCGTGTTCAGATCTTGTGTGATTATGTGTGAATTATCCTTCATTGTTTGAAACTAATTGATAATGTATGAACATTTGTAAAATATTGAAATGCCTTGAAAAGTACCCAACTTAATGATGTATTCATTTTGAATGAAACCATTGTTTAAATTCAAAGTTATATGATAATATGTGAAAGTCATTCGATTTCTTGTCACATATAAATCATGCCAAAGTTTGGCAAAATAACTTGAACACTGTGTATTACTTGAATACAAAGTGTTTTTAATGAATTGTTAAAAGTAAACACATATTCGATGTATTGTATTTTAACAAAATGGTAATTATCATTAAATGATTGTTTAAAAGTGTAAAGTAGTTTACCAAAGGAAACATGAATTTGAAACTATTTGATTTGATCAAAATGTTTCATTCAACAAAGGGTATAAATATAAAAGAGAATCTAATTACTATGATTTGATCAATAGTAATGATATTCGACTTTATAAGAATGGCATAAAAGAAATTGTGGAATGCAAAGTGTTTTGAAACGTCAAAATGCAATCATCACAATGTGATAGTATATATCAAAATGGGAAATAGATGGCACCAAATAAATCGTTGTAGTGTAGATGTAGAGACCATTAGTTAGAAATAGGTAGCACTCAATTAGAAAATATAGTGAACCATCTCGATTCGTGAAAGTTTTGGGGTTATTCGATAAAACCAAAACAATAGCGAATTAGTCCTTGTAGAGTATTCATTGGAAACTTTGAATACGAAATCCATAGCTGAAACCAAAAGGAGAGCGAGACTTGTGTTGCTTAGATTTTGGTGCATTTTTGAGAAAGTTCACATTCAGTGATACTTCTCAATTATGAAGAAATTGGAAGATAGTGAAAAACACGATGAGGATTCAAATCCCTACATCAAAGTGTTGAGAAGCGCAACGGAAAATGTTCCTAAACGATTCTCTTCACAGAAGGAAAGAATCAATGATAATGATCATTGTGTTTTCCCACTAGTGTTTTCACTATATGAAGTAGGATTCAAAATGTAACCCACATCCTGTATGGAGACATTTGTGAATCAATTGTCATGATTCTTGGAATATGACGTACCTACGAACTACTAAGGAAATAATGGTAAACTAGAATTATGAGAAATCCTAGAAGCAAAATTCCCTTGAGATTAGAAAGCAATTTGTTGCTGAATCTCACAAGTAAAAGGGGTTACTTAGAATTTTCCCAAATGACTGCAAAGCCATAGTGGAAAAGGGGGTGAATGACAAAAGCATAATTTGTCAAGTATTGGACGAATTCAAATGAATTTGATTCAAGTGTGCTTAATGCCTAGTGGATTTAAAACTAGTAAAAGTACTAGTGTCTCATAGTAAAACTCCAAGTTTGATACTTGATCAAATAATTTTAAAGTTGTTCAAAATAGTGAGTGGATGTGCAATTTTCATAAAAATGAGTGGGAGCTATAAAAGTCTTCCTAAAACAATATGTGACTGACATATTTTTGAGTGGGAGCTCATAGGAGTAATTCTTAATTGTGTTTAGAATGAAAGCGCAAATACTTATAAATAATGATTTATAAGATGTAGAAGTTGTTAGTAGGAGTATTATGATATTAAGTAGTATTCCTTAAGGGATTCTGAAAAGGGTTTCACAATAGAAGTTAATTAAGGAACTAGCCCTTAATAACTCGAATTAGGAATAGTATTAAGTTATACATCAATGGTTGAAAGAAAGAAAAGGATGATCATCATCCACTATGTTAAGACATAGGTTCTACCTTAGAAAACCATGATGATAACTTAACATAATATGTGATCCAATAAGGAATGTTCAAAAGTGATTAAGTTTGAATCACAGAACGTTGAGCTAAGTTTGTTCGCAGTGTCTAATAGAGAACTGTAGACATGTTTTCCAAATCCATAAAGGATGACATATCTTAAAGCATAAAGGGTTATGTTATAAGGTAATATGTTGGAAACTCCCGTAATACCGATTAGAGTCAAGTAAGAAGCGAGGTGAACTAAAAACATCGAAAGTTGCACAGAGTGCACTAGTGTTTCGATGAATACATTTATAATAATAGATAAGGGTATCATCTAAAGTGTTGTATAATGTTATGGCAGGGCTAGTTCGCTTTTAACGTAGAATGATGTGTCCCAGGGAACAATGCCCATGAGAAAGCCCTCGAGGTTGATCTAAAGTCACCATAGGCTCCTGGAATCAGGCCTCGTTCTGCTGCCGTAGCGATGATGCAAACACACAGATGCTATCATATGATGATAAAGTATTAGTGTCAATCAAGGTGACATTAGTAAGTTGCAAAGGATTTGGGACTGTAAAGTACAGGCCCAAGACTCAACCTCTTCCATGAGCAAGCATGTTCAGGGTACCGGATATATGGTGCCAATGATTGAGAACAAATGCAGCTAGTGTATTTGTACTCTAGTGCAAGTGGGAGACTGTTGGAAATATGCCCTAGAGACAAATAGTAGTAAGGACTATTATCATATTTCATATAGTTTATGATTAAGTTTTATATCATGCTATAACTGTATTGAGTGGAAACATTAATACACGTGTGATATACAAACAACCAGGGGTTCCCAGTGAAAATCTAGTCACTGGTTCGTTGGTCAACAGATGATCAAGTTTCCTGATCATGTGGCATTTATGCCAGTTGGAAATGGAGTCATCTCATTGTGAGAATGAGATGATGAACCAATACCTAACCTAAACATCGTGACCCGATCATGTCACGAAGTTCAAGTTATAATGATTAGAAATGGATCCTTGTAGACTATTCCTTAGACCGTGAGGCTATATCAATCACTGTCTCCCGAGAGTGCTTTGATAGCATCAAGCACCACATGGTAATACAGTGGTTATAAAGGTGTGTTCAGGTATTCGGAGGAAACCGTTGAGGCAATATATGTCAAGAGCGGGATTTGTCCGTCCATGTGACGGGAAGATACTCGAAGGGCCCACTCGGAGAAGTAATATCCAATAGCTACGCAATGTGTGATTTGATCACAGGGATATCACTTGTCGGAACGAGACAAATAGCGTTGTATAGTAACGAGATTGAACACAACATGGTGATGTCATTAATTAGATCTCGAGCAATGCAAGTATCAAGAGACAAAGGGAATAAGACACGACTGTCCCGGTTCAAACGACGAAAGATCTTCATGGAACGCACAGGGGTCACATGGCCATCCAGGTCCCTCTGCCGATCATTGGTTCGGGAGTGTCCCGACCATGTCTGGAGTGTTCCCGAACCGTGGAGTATCACGCTTAAGGGTTTGATGATGCTTAGAGAGTGTTTATAGGATTGGTGGAATCGCCGAAGAATAGTAGAGAGAAAACCGGAAGGGTTTCGGTAAGTCCGGAGGATCTCCGGAGTGGAGGTGAAAGGTGTTCCATATCCATGAAGATTGAATAATGTGTGAATAAATGTTAAATGTTGATTTAATCATTTATTCATAATTATTTAATAAAGAGAAAATCAATTTAAATGGTCAAAGGCTTAATGGGCCAATTTCCGGAGGGAGAGGGCCCATTAGGGAAAGGAGAGAGGGAGAAGGGGGCCAAGGGGTGGCTGGCTGGGCCTAGCCCCCCCCCCACGCAGGGCCCACTAGGGTGGCCGGCGGCCTCTCCTCCCCCTCCCCTCCTTTAGTCCCACCTCGGGACTTTGAGGGAGGTAGTACCTCCCCTCCTCCTATATATAGTGGGGGTATTTAGCCAAATAAAACACACCAATAATCAATAAAGGTCTTCTCACTTTTGGGAGGACCTCTAATTGCTATTTTCTCTCCTCCCTCTCTCTCTCGTGACCGTGGTCCCAAGTCTGGACTGCACGAGCGAGAGACATCTTCACCGCGAAGCGCCGTCGCGTTGCAGGATTTGGATCCGGGAGCTCTACTTCCGCAACTGCTGCTGGATCGGGGAAGCGGGAGTCATCGTCAGGCACCGGATGTGTGCAACTCCCCGCGAGGTGTCGCACTTGAGGCACTCAAGTCGTTGGAGCCAAGGAGCGCAAGGACTTCATCACGACCTTGAGGTCAGCTTCGGCTCATCTACATCAACCACGCTCTCCTGAGCGTTGACAACGCTTTTCGGTCTTCAAAGGTAAGTTCGCGAAAAGCCCCTCCCATTACTGTATTACTAATAGATAGGTCCTGGTAGCTTCAGGGGTTCAGGGGCGTAGGATAAAATTTATTGTTTTAATACGCGGAACCCCAACACTAACATAAGGCATGGAGATGCCATCCGACTAACACTGGCCGTACAAAAGAGTTGTGCTAGTTAGACGGGCCCAAGGCTTATCCGACGTGAGTATAACGCCATACGATCCTGCTAAGGCAGTGTCTTCCTTAGACCTGAGGTCATCATATTGTCAGGGTTATGGAATAGCTGGTATTTAGTCCGCCGAACAGTAACCATAACATGTAGTCATAAGCGCGGCGCTTGGACTGACTAAGAAGTAATCTGCGTGACATGGTATTGAGGGCCATGCTTCTCTGGGCCCTCTCTCGTGACATGATTCAAAAGCATGGTCATGTGCTACTCGACCAAGTGTTGATCGAGTTAAGTCCAACTAAGTTAGACGGATAGAGATCCAACTAAGCTTCGGTGGAAGGAATGACATGTCACGGAAGCGAGACAAGAGAGTTAAGACGACACCGTCACGATGAGTTTCTCGCGTGCCGTCTACCACCAATATCATGAGTCAAAGAGAATAAGACAAATGTCGCATTGAAGGACTCAAAATGTACCTGGGAGCCGATATGCTGTGCTAGAAGACATTATTATTACACGATTGGTCTCATCAATACAACATCCCGCTAATCACTTCATTTCTACGCTCTTAGCTACTAGAAGTTACGACTAAGATCTTTCGGTGAAAACTACAAATCTGCTACTGTTATCTTTTACTTTACTTACCTTTTTAATACTACTGCTGCTACATTCACCATTTGCTTCTAAAGTATTGATACAAACATGTGGTTTAGAGTAATATCTCAACTAGTAAGTCTTATTGCTATTCTTTTGCTTCCATCATATCGAACTATAAATTTGGTAATAATTCCCTAGAAGATTTTAGTGATCCTTTACACCCGTGGGTATCAGTCGCGGGCACCCTCCATTGCCGGAAATCGCCATGCGGCCTGTTGTCCCCACTGCCTGAGCACCCGTGCACCCTAATGTCGGTTGGTCTCGCCTTTACCGACCACTACTAGCCCATCTTCATGGGTCATACGTGATGCCCCCGGTCCACCAAAGTGCGCGGCGCCGGTCCCTCCACATTTACCCGTCGAGTTGGATGATGGCATGACCGCCGTGCACCCCGTTGCGAGTTTGCCCCATGACCACCTTTTTTAAAATTTTGTTGATGGTGGATGGCAGGCAGATTATTCCAGAAAAAATGTTTACGGTACATACATCTAATCGACGTGCTCATGGGTAGCTATCCTCTTGGTAGGAAATCTGCATTGTACTAGATGTCTAGATAAGATATGTAGATTTGCTTATATGTTTTTTTCAGCATCTTTTAGATATGAAAGTATAATTGATATTTTTTAAAGGTTGCTGGTGAGCCTGGACTCCAATAACACTCTTTTATGGGTCAAAAACATTTTTCTTGGCGTCATATCCCTTCCCTCTATTCACATTTTTCTTACCTCCTCTTCAAGCAACAGAACGCTCGGACTGGGCCGCGTCCCGTCCTGGCTAGCTCGTAGTCCATAACTGGGCCTCCACGGGAGCCAGCCACGCCTCCGCCCTCATATAGACCCGACCACGCTATATTACTGCTTGCGAGGCAGGAGGACTCGCGTCTACGGGTGACAGACAGACCATCGCAACTGCCGCTGCCGGCACCGGCGACCGACGTCGGCGGCTGCTCCCTCCTCGGTTAGTACCCGCTGCCTTTCTCCTGCTATCCCTCCGCTTTCTCCTGCTTCCTCCCGAACTCCTCTAGGGTTCCGCGGCGAGGCGGCTAACATTTCCCTCGCTCGCTCTGACGCGCGCAGGCAGACGACGCAGACGGGACGCCCTCCTCCTTCCTCCGCTGCGGCGAACCCTGACGAGGTCTACGACGACGCCTCCGCCTCCGCCTCCTACTACGTCTCCTCCGTAAGTTGGAGGAAGTAAGCACGCATCCCCTCCCCTCCCCTTCTCAGCCTCCTCGGTCGCCACGCGCGGCGCGCACGCCATCTGCGCCGAGAACCGTCTGTGGCGGATCGAATTGGGGTCGATGTTCGCTAGTTTGGGTGGGTTTGTACCGAGTTTCTGGCCTAGTTATATCGATCGACGAACAAGGCGTGCGTACTCTGCGTGTATTGCTCATCCATCGCTGAGCAGGCTTACTTGTTCAGGCATGGGCGGATTCGTGCGTCAGTGCGTGCGACGCCTACCTAGGTCGTGTGCCTGCAAATTGCGCTCCTTCATCCATCTCTGGGGACATTTTCGAGTTGTAGTGGGCTACTGCGTTGGTGCATTCATGTTTAACAGATGATGCATTCATGTCCACCTGGTTAATCTGCTGCTGTAGTACTAGTTTTGTCTTCCCCAATCGAGTTCTAGTAGTTGCTTTCTGTTCCTTTGATGGTATTTATAATTGTGCATGGATGGAAAATCGAAGCATGATATCTGCAAACTTCATTCATTTTAACCTGTCCCAATCTTGTGCATTGCAGTGATACCTCCTCCTCAGTGTTCAGAATGTCCAGGAGGAAAATTTTACTTGTTCAGGCATAGGTGGATTCCTGCCTACCTAGGTTGCGTGTCTGCAGTAATTGTGCTCGCTCATCCATCGCTGGGCAGATTGTCGAGTTGTAGTAGGCTACTGCGTTGATGCATTCATGTTTAATTAGCACATGATGCATCCATGTTCATTCACCTATTTAATCTGTTGGTGTACGTTATACTAGTTTTGTCTTCCGAGCGAGAGGGCCGCCCTCTCCCCGGTCGAGTACTAGGAGTTGTTTTCTGTTCCTTTAGCGCTATTCACAACTGTGGATGGATGGATGGAAATTTGAAGTATGATATTATCTGCGAAACTTCATTCATTCATTTGATCCTGTGTCTGTCATCTTGTGCATTGCAGCGATACCTCCTCATCAGTGTTCAGAATGTCAGGGTCGGGTGGTGGGCAGAAGGCGTGCTTCTGCTACGTCTCCCGTTGCCTCAATGGGTAATATGCACAGACACGTTGAGTGATCTGGACCTGATCCCCATCCAACAGACTGGTTAATTGGCAGGCTAAAAGTTCTGACCCTGTTTGCTTGGTAATACGTTATGTGCAGGAATTGCGGATGTTTCAAGGCGAATTTGCCGTGCACTGGGGACTGCTGCTGTCATGCATGCGGGAACAACAAGAACAATCAGGTTGAGGTCGAATTACGATACAACGCCTACTTGAAGATGAAGAGTCTCCGGCCGAAGGTAACATATATATATCTTTGTTCTTACTTGAAGTACAGCACATTCATTGAACACCGTGCTTTTCTGACTCCCGCGGATGTTACAATTGTTGAACTGTTTCGCGTAGGCCACTGGGTGCAGATGCAAGGAGTCCGGATGCGTCCACATGAATTGTTCTTGCTTTAGGGTGTGATTTCGACATGCATGGTCTTTCTTACATAGATTATTCTTGATGCATCTATATATTGTTTCTGAAAAAACTAGACATGCTTCTTCTCTGATCCTCCTGACCGAGGCTAGCTGGTTCTTGTTCTAAAGAAAAAGCGCAGGTGCACCTCCAAGTGCAAGTGCCAAGATTGTACTAACCGCAAAGGGCTCGGTGGGGGTGAGTGCACCGACCACATTCTCTGCTTGCTGTTTTCCTTGTATGATCATACTTGTGTGATCAGTGTTGCTCTGCATGTATAAAGCAGGTGACGCAAACACTGAACAAGGGCAGGGAAGTAAGGACCCGACAAAGCAGTGCAGACCACACCACCTAGGGACAACAGGGGCTCCGGCTCGAACAAACGACCATGGAACCAGCTGGTGAGTTACCCTTGCTTTCCTCGGGAGATGATGCTTTCGATCCAGTGCGTGTCTGCCATATTGTGTTCAGGAGTATATATGCATGTAACCCTGGTGTTCTGCTCCTCTTGTGCAGTGATTGATGATGACAGTCTTCAGTTCAGGGCATGTCGCCTTTTGTGCAGCGATGATCGTAGTCTTCGGTTCAGAGCATGTCACCTTCTTCTGTGCAGTGATGTTGATGACAGTCTTCAGTTCAGAGCATGTCACCTTACCATCTTTAACAAACACGACGCCCATTCTCTGTTCAAATATGCCGCTTCCTATGTCTGTCGAATATGCTATTGTAAACACAACTGAGTGACCACAGCTCCTTGTAACCATACTCCGGTCCTCGGCGCCGCAAGTCGGCAATGTCAGTTGGCTTCAGGTGGCTTCAGTGGACATACATGTTCATCAAACTGTCGTAGTTTCAGGGGCTTTAGTAAACCTGATCAAACTGATATAGTTGCCAGCATCGGTTATATGGTCTTGCAAAGGTTTTCTTCTTACGCTTTTAGGAGGATTCTGATCATATTTGGAACACAAAAATTTCTGCAATGATGAGAACACAGGTACTATTAGTATGGATATGATTGTACAGACAACCTGCCTCGGTTGTGTTATTAGGGCATTACAAAACAAGCACCACCTTCAAAATCCTACAAATAGACTCGCCAGTCAACAAACCACATTCCTACAATAACAAAGAATGAGTACAAAAAAAACAACAATGCGCAAGTTCAGAATCTGTTTGTCCGTAAACGATAATCGCTTGATCATCCATCCACAGAGGGTCATAAACGAGACACCAATCTAAAACTGCAGGCTACCCTGAGGATCAAGCTCAGCAGTCCAGTTCAGGTGTCACTGCAGGGGAGCCCATCATTGTAAGGCGAGTGGAGCTCCGTCAGCCAGCCAGAGGGAACCGCGGTCTCCTTCATCAGGTCCACCTCGGCTTGCCCCTCCACCACCCTCCGCCTCATGGCTGCCAGCTTCCGTGGCCCTCCATCTTTCCTCACCCGCGAACTTACCACGATCTCGAGCTCCTTGCGACCATGCCACTTCGACCATGAAGACATAATGAGAGCTTCAAATTAATGTGATGTAAGTGAATGAGTATAATACTTTAGACAGAGGGCTCGAAATGAGCCCGGCTTTGAATTAACGAAGCCATCAACCGACCAGGTGTTACAACAAACACTGCATAGCCTATAGCATTATCTCAATTGGTGCAAAGAACAAGACATGCCGATGAATGGAATCTACGTTTTGGAGCATTCTCATAAAAAAGAAGTGATTTAAATGAGTATGATACTGATGAATCTTTTTCTGACAAGGAAATTCAGATTATGTCATATAAGCATATCTGTAAGGGGGGAGTACTGCAAGCAAAAAGGGTAATAAGCCTATAAGCTTTAGGGGAAAAAATGTAATAAGCCTACAAGCTTTAGGCTTAACCAGTTATGTATTAGGATGTAAATGTGTAAACATATAGGCTCAATCAAGCGCGGTGAATGCAACAAAACATAGGAAACGCCGATCACCTTGGGTATCCTCTCTTTATGCTTTGACCTTGTGGATGCCACCACCCGCCTCGGCTGAGCATGTGACTCTATAGCACTAGCTTCTCATGTTTTGCCTATTTTTTTTCTTCTTCTAATCTGTAATTCCATTTTCTATGCTGCTCGAAGCTTCTTGGCAATGATTTTGTCACTGTTCTTCTAAGCTTCTTGGTTACCCGTTCGTTCTCTTTGTTCCATAGGAACACAGATATCATCTCAGACTTTATCTTTTCATAGCTGTCTCAATCCAGCTTACCTTTCACATGGCCACTTTCTTTCGATGCTTCAGCTATACTATTTGACCATATCCGAAGGATCATCTGCTTTGATCTGACGGAAACTATTCGCCTCTCCCATATCTTTCTCTGTGCAGCACTTATTTTATCTTTGGTCACTTGTCTGAAATATGACCAACTATAACTTGTTTGAAACATAATTTCCAAGCTAGATATGTACTATTTATACATTCATCTTAAAATAACAGAGATATGCATTTATGATATACCTATGCAATTGACGATGCCCCATTTTCCCCCTAACCTGGGATCACAAAACGAAAAGGAAAAAAGTGACTTTAATTTTTGCAGGACAGTTCACAGTCCATAGCCAAATAGTAACTGTTCAGCGCATTCAAAAGCGGTTTCCTAGATGACATCACCTTGGGATCTCTCAGCGCCTCAATTGTGCGTTGCTTGATGAGCTACTTGTGCTCTACAAGAAAATGTACTTCTCCTCATTCTACTGTAACAACATACTACTTGTGTACCACAATCGAATGTACAACTAAATCACCAAGGTAGGGAAGCATGGCCATACACCTTTGGTTAATTTCCTTCCTTTAGTCCAGGGAGCCTTCCCCTTGTTTGCGGCACCAATCTTGCGTCTTCTTTCGATTTCCTTCTCTAGCAAACCAGTGAAATAATCATCACCTTGCCGACTTGACGGTTGATGATCTCGCACTTGCTCAGTCACGGCACTATTTTGGGTTGATGGTTGTGTGCCTGAAAAACGGAACAGGTCAGGAGAACAATGGCTTTCATCCATGCCGTCATAGGACAGTTGCTTGAAAACTTGTACTCTGAAGGATGACTGGGGCAAAACAAATTCTCGATACAGAATCGATCGACTGGGTTCTCAGATCTTTTTCTGCACTGCGATTGGCTCCGATGAAGACGACACGCGGCACTTGTAGCGCACGGGATTCGCTCTGGAACTGGAAGATGTGACGGCGCCACATTCAAAGGCCACAGAAGGCATGGTCACCCTATAGGTACAGTTTGGATTCAGTATTTTTTTAACTGAAGGTTCAGTTATGTGAAGCCTGACTGAACGATATATCTAATACATGTGCAGTTTCCACAGAGAGCGCCACTAGAAACAGAGCATCTGAACGGAATAGTCTGGACATAGCAGTGTAGAAATAATCTAGCGCGAGGCCCGGCCGCCGCCGCCATGGCCCCTGCCGCCAGTGTGCGCCAAACCGCGGCGATTTCCTGGGCGTGAGGAGCAGATTTAGCGCTGGACGATATAGATTGAATCGGGGGAGTGAGGAAAGTCACCGTCGGCAGCGCGGGAGCGGCAGCGACCGAAGCGTGCCGCGAGGGAGGGAGACGACGACGACGAGCTGTCTCTCTGTCCGAGTGGATTGGATTGTCAAGGTGTATTAGTATTGGTCTAGGAGTCCGTATTAGTATTGGTCTAGGAGTCCGTATTTGTCTAGATTTATCTTCTTGTACCTCAAGTCAGATGTACTATATATTGTGGCCTTTGGTCTCCAGATAATACAAGTTGCACAAGTTGCTTATTCCTAACATGGTATCAGAGCGTGTCGCTCCTTGGCCTACGTTTTAGCCACCGCCTCCGCCGCGCCGCCCCCGGCGAGGTCGATCTCCATGATTTCCGTCGGGGGCATCGCATCTCGTAGCTAGTAGCCGTAGGCCTTTTTTTTTCTCCCTCGTAGCCGCCGCCGCCGCTCGCCCCGGCACCCCGCCGCCGCGCCCGGCCGTCGCCTCCGCCTCCGCCGTTAGCAACTTCCGGTCGCTGGCTCCTTTCCGGTAATTCATGCCGGTGTTTCTTCCGTTAAATTCTCCGAGCCTTCCTTCCTTACTTCGTCGCTCTATGTCGACTCTCGTGGCTTTCTTCACGTGGTTATGACCGCCTTTTTCCGACTTTGTCTTTGTCGGCGCACCGCTCTACGTCGACACTCGCGGTTTCTTCACGCGGCTATGACCGCCTTTCGTCCACTTTGTCTTTGTTGGCGCACCGCTCTACGTCGACACTCGCGGCTTCTTCATGCGGTTATGACCGCCTTTCGCCGACTTTGTCTTTGTTGGCACGCCGCTCTACTTCGACTTCTGCGTCTTCTATTCTTTCTGCTCTTCGCTCTCTTATTTCTCTTGTCCGTGTTATCACGGCTGATGGTACCTCTCTTCCTGTTTCCAGTCGAGTCACCCTCTCTACTTCCTCTTTCTCTTTTTCCTGATACATCTCTCGCTGTCTCTACTCCTCCACCTTCTCCTTCTGATGCGTCTCCTTTGTTTTTGGCGCCATCCTCTCCTCCGTCTAGTTCCTCTAGTTCTTCTCTCCGGCCGCCGCCGCTCTCTCTTCCTCACTCTTCGGTGCTATTCTTCTGACCGCCTCTTGGTCTGTGTCGATCTCTTCTTCGATCGACGGTGGCTTGACTCTATAGGTTTTGAAGACTATTCATGCTATGGCGACACTTTGAAGACGCGGATTTTGGATTATCATTTTTTGTTTTGTTTTGTTTTCACTTCTTCAAATGCAATGCTATTGCATACGCTTTGCATTTGAGGGGGGGTGTTAAGGTGTATTAGTATTGGTCTAGGAGTCCGTATTAGTATTGGTCTAGGAGTCCGTATTTGTCTAGATTTATCTTCTTGTACCTCAAGTCAGATGTACTATATATTGTGGCCTTTGGTCTCCAGATAATACAAGTTGCACAAGTTGCTTATTCCTAACATGGATAACTGGGGCGATGCTTATATGCCGCTTCAAGCGGCACATCCCCCGTGCAAAAAAAAGCGGCACATCTAGTTGACGCATTTCTCCTTTTTTTTTGCATTTTTTAAAACTCTGAACAGTTCTATATAATGATTTAAGAAATTGTAAACTTTTTTGCATATTCGATGAATATTTTTCAAATATCATGACCAAAAATTCAAAAAAAATTGAAAATCATGAATAAAATTTCAAAAGTCATAAACAATCTCGAAAATCATGAAAACAAATTCAAAAATTCATAAACCAAAATTATAAAGAAAAAAATTAAAATCATAAACCAATTTCAATAGTGATGAACCAAAATTCAAAAATTCATGACCTAAAATTAGAAATCATGAAGAAAAACTCAAAAATCATAAACCAATTTCAAAAACATGAAACAAAATTCAAAAATATATAATATTTTTTCAAAAAATGATGAACATTTCTGAAAAAAATAATTTTTTCTAAAACATGTAAACATAAAGAAAAAATGAAATAAGAAACAGATAAAAAGTAAAAGTAAATGTAAAACAAAAAAGCCTAACGCGAACTGAGCTGCCCAACATGGCTTGCATCCTGTGCGGCGCTTGCCCGCATGCGACATATAGCATTCTGCTCAAACTATGTTAGCAACTCAACTACCTTGGCCTGGCCTACTCCAGACCAGTCCATGACAAGGCCTAAGAGATTGACCAAGACCAATCGAAGTTCGTCGGAGAGGAGTGGTTGAATTAACTGCGCGCAACCTTGCGCTCCACTAATTAAGTATAACGGAGGCACAATCAAGTCGTCCTAGCTTGGATCATGATGATTTTGCAGCTGACACCCTCAACTACTCCCTTATGTTATGTTCATCTTGTATCCCAAGCAAACTCAGAAACTCTTTTATCGCTACAGTTTCTACTGAATTCATGAGTAATCGATAGAGAGAATATCAAGGTCCTAAGGGCATCTCCACCAAGCCGACCGAAACGGTCTGTTTCTATCCGTTTAGGTCGGCCCGTGATTGTTTTTGGGTCGTGGTCCGGCCAACCGCGTCCAGCGACCCGAGCCGTCTGTATGTCTCCTCGGCGCTATCACCGCTTGAGACCCTCGGCGATGGGACGTTAATGGTGACGCCCTGTCGCCAATCACCGTCAATGACTTCCCTCCATTGAAGCTTTGTATTTCCCGCGCGCCCCTTGCCTCCAGTGGCCAAAAAACTTCCCGCGCCTCCCCTACCGTTTTCCGCCATCGCCGTGGCCTATAAAAGACGGCCACCGGCACGGTGGAGACAACATGCCCAAGCAAGAGCAAACCAACAGCCGAAAAGGCACCAGCTGTTGGGTTCCGTAGCAGAAAACAAAAAATTTCTATCTACTCGAACACTAATACCAGGATCTATACTATGCAGACATAAGTAAGGGAAGAAGGATTCGGTATTCATACCTTTGAAGACCGAGACACACCTTACGCAGGTAGGCGTATATTGATGAAGACGAGCAGCACCCCGAGTGTGGTGACTCCGGAGTTCGTCACACGTCCGGTGTAGGAGACGTCAACCGGACTCCGATCCAGCCGAGCAGCGGATGAAGTAGATGCCGGATCGCAGATCACACGACGGTAGTGTGAAGGTGGAGAACTCACCCACGAGGTTCTCCCCAATATTACGGAGAAGTCCTTAGTGGATGAGAGAGAGAGAGAATGAGAGGGAATGGTGTGTCTTCAAAGGGGGAGGGGGACCCCTATATATAGTGGGAGGGGGTGTACCACCTAGGGGCCAGACGGTGTGGGACTAAACCCCACACCCGCCGGCCACCTAGAGGCAGCCGCCGGTCCTAGGTGGGCCCCATTGGGGTGGCCCACCAGCCCTAGGCCGGCCAGCCCCCACTCCCTAGGCACCTTGCCCTATTGGGCCTCCCTTCGGGTGAGGCCCATTAGCAATGGGATGCCTTTAATAATAAAATAAAAAATATATTTAATATTAATTCTCCAATTAACATTCAAATACACATATTATATTATTCCTCTACACTAGAACACCTTCCAGACCCTTTTCGATCTCCATTGGATGTTACCCGGAACTATTCTGGCTTCTCTCTCTCTATTTCTCTTACGATACCTCATCTACCCTAAGCGTCCCTACCCTTAAGCGTGACATCCTTCGGTTCGGAAACACTCCAAACATGATTGAGACCACTCTCACATCAATAATCAACAGAGGGACCTGGATGGCCATGTGACCCCCGTGCGTTTCACGAATACAATCGCTCGAACCGTGAGATAGTTGTTCCCCGTTCCCTTTGTCATTCAATACCTAATTCATCCGAGACTTGATCTTCGGTATCTCCATACCTTAGTTCGATCTCGTTACCGATGAACTTGTTTTCTCGTTCTCATGTCGTTGCATTCCGTGACCTAGTCACATGCTTGCAAGCTTTATCAATGCAACGTCACCGAGATGGCCACATGTTTCTGTCCGTTACATGGACTAGACAAATCCTGGTCTTGATATGTACTCCTCTACGCATCCCTTCGGAAAACCTGAGTGGCACCTTTTTGATCACCTTGTTACGAGATGATTCTTGATAACCATCTAAGCTTCTTCCGGAATAGTGATTTGCATTACCTCACAGTCAAAGGATCAGGTTGCGAGGTTCTCTGTGTTTTATCATCAATGGTGAACTTTGTAACTAGATCTCATTAAGATATAACGATCGGATGTTTGTCTATCATGTTATTCAACTAATAACATGACCTCATTGTCAGTTGGCATAAATGCCCATGATCTCGAAACACAGACCATCATCATGACCAATGAACTAGTTCACTAGAGGTAACTAGAGACACAGTTTGTTTACATACCACACGTGTATTAACGTTTCGTATTAACACAGTTATAGCACAGTATGAAACGTATTATGAACATATAGGAGATATATCAAATAATACACTTTATTATTTGCCTCTAGGGCATAACTCCTTCAGTCTCCCACTTGCACTAGAGTATAAACAAAACTAGTTTACAACAGGCAGGAACCTAACACCAATGGAATCTCGGTGTTGTTCGTGCTTTTCCTGATGGAGAGCTTTAGTCAAAGGATCTGCCACATTCAGTTCCGTATCTACTTTTGTCGGATGACGTGAAATCTAAGCTTGATGTGTTTGGCTGTGGAATGAGTCCTTGGTTCCCTTGTGTTTGCAATAGCACCCGTGTTATCACAATAGATCGTCACGGGGTCTTGCGCATTGGGAAAAACTCCCAATTCGATGAAGAAATTCCTTAGCCAAACAGCTTCATTTGCTGCATCAGCCGCAATAATATTTTCAGACTCCATTGAAGATTGTGCCACCACCGGCTGCTTCTTGCTCTTCCAGCTTACCGCCCCACCATTCACCAAGAAAACAAATCCTGTTTGTGACTCTGAGTCATCATGATCTAAATTCCAGCTCACATCTACGTAACCCGTTATGTTTAGAGCTTCATCATTTCCTCCATAGATTAGGAACATATCCTTTGTTCTTCTCAGATACTTTAGGATATTTTTCATAGCTGTCCAGTGATCCGGTCCTAGATTACTTTGATATCGGCTCGTCAAACTAAGAGCCAATGCCACATCAGGTCGTGTACTCAGCATTGCATACATGATAGATCCTATGGCTGAAGCATAGGGGATGTAAGACATCTTTTCTCTATCATCGTCCGTTACAGGACATTGAGTCATACTCATTTTGCAATTCTTCATCATAGGTGTAAAACCCCTTTTGGTGTTTTCCATTTTGAACCTCTTCAAAATCTTTTCTATGTAAGTACTCTGACTCAATGCTATTAGGCGCCTTGATCTATCTCTATAGATCTTGATTCCTAATATATATGCAGCTTCACCTAGATCCTTCATGGAAAATTGGTTACTCAAATATGCTTTCACGCTTTTCATAAGATCCACATCATTTCCCATGAGTAATATGCCATCCACATATACTACTAAGAAAACAACCGAGCTCCCACTCACTTTCTTGTAAACACAGAACTCTTGTTGATTTTTGACAAATCCAAAAATCTTGATCACTTGATCAAAACGTTGGTTCCAGCTCCGAGATGCGTGCTTCAATCCATAAATGGACCGTTGAAGCTTGCATACCTTTCTAGCATCCTTAGGATTAACAAAACCTTCCGGTTGCATCATATACAACTCTTCATCAATGTGACCATTGAGGAATACGGTCTTAACATCCATCTGCCATATTTCATAGTCGAAATGTGCAGCAATTGCTATTAAAATCCTGACAGCCTTAAGCATCACTACGGGAGAGTAAGTCTTGTCGTAGTCAACTCCTTGAATTTGTCGAAACCCCTTTGCGACAAGTCGAGCTTTGTGAACGGTCATGTTACCATTCACATCTATCTTCTTCTTAAAGATCCATTTATTTTCCACGGCCTTGCGGCCTTCTGGAAGATCCACTAAGGTCCAAACTTGGTTTTCATGCATGGATCCTATTTCGGATTTCATGTCTTCTAGCCATTTCTCGGAGTCAGCACTATCCATAGCTTCTTTGTAGTTTGCAGGTTCTTCCTGTTCATCCAGGATGACAGACATTACAAGGGTACTGTACCAATCAGGAGTGGCACGAACCCTTGTAGACCTGCGAACCTCAGGAGTCTCGATGTCATTGTTTTGATCATCATCAATGGTCTCTTCCTCCATGTTGGAGAGCAGTTTCGGAACAGCTTCCATTGTGCTACTCGGAATTTGGAGAGAAGGTCAACAATTTCATCTAACTCAATTTTCCTTCCACTCACTCCTTTTGCAAGAAACTCTTTCTCGAGAAAGGTGCCGTTCTTGTGACAAACATTTTGCCTTAGGCTTGGTTGTAGAAAGTATAGCCAGCGGTTTCCCTTGGATATCCTACAAAGATACATTTTTCTGATTTGGATTCGAGTTTGTCAGGCTGCAGTTTCTTAACGTAAGCCTCACAACCCCAAACTTTCAGAAATGACAACTTTGGCTTCTTCCCATACCATATCTCATATGGGGTTGTCTCTATGGATTTGGATGGTGCTCGGTTTAAAATGAAAGAGGCGGTTTCTAACGCGTATCCCCAAAAAGACACAGACAAATCAGTTAAAGACATCATGGACCGCACACTATCCAATAGGGTTCGGTTACGACGTTCCGACACACCATTAGGCTGTGGTGTTCCGGCTGGCGTAAGCTGTAGGATAATCCCGCAGTCCTTTAAGTGCATGTTAAACTCATAACTCAAATACTCGCCTCCTCAATCCGATCGAAGGTGCTTGATTTTCTTGTTAAGTTGATTCTCTACCTCTTTCTGAAACTCCTTGAACTTTTCAAAGGTTTCAGACTTGTGCTTCATTAAGTAGATATATCCATATCTGCTTAAGTCATCAGTAAAGGTAACAAAGTAACGATAACCATTGCGTGTTGAGCCACTCATTGGTCCACATACATCCGTATGTATGATCCCAAGTAGGTCTATAGCTCTCTCCACTATTCCGAAGAATGGTGTCCTAGTCATCTTGCCCATGAGGCATGGCTCACATGTATCAATGTTGGGGATATACTTTCCGGGTATCCTCACAAATCCTCACTGACCAGGGTGGCCCACTTCGGGTTAGAGATTTGCTTCACGGGCGGCCCAGTTAGGGAGAGAAGACGGAGTCCAATCCGACTACGGAAAGGCCCAGAAGACTTACCGACTTAGGCCCATAATGTTACTTGTAGTTCAAGATGTACTCTGTAACCAACTCTTAGTCATAGCCGGATTGATCTCTCCTGTAAACCCTAGGCCGGATATCTATATAAGCCGTCCTAGGGAGAGCCTTTAGGGCAACACTAGACACCTCAATAGTCTACAATCTCAACTCGCACAGGCGAAACCCTTGTAACCCATATTCTGGCTCTGCCGTATTACTGGATTGATAGCAGGAGTAGGGTCCGTCCAAAGCCGACGGATTCGAACCTGGGTAAACTTGTGTGCTCACCGTCCCGGAACACCGTACGTCTCACACCCCTCTCTCACGCATTCCTCGAGGACCCCCTCATGGCGTACTTGTCCTCAAACCGACGACAGTTGGCGCCCACCGTGGGGCAAGTGAGCTTCGGATATGCGTTCCGAGCGGAATCTGCAAGAATCGGAATTGGCGAGACCATCGCCGTCGGTCGCATCCTCTACGACAGCGAAGTCCCTCTCATCGTTCTCGATGAGACTTGGATTCTGGCTAGGAAGGCCGTGACTGCCTATACAATCATGTCTTTTGGCGAGATCGATGTTTACATCGGTTTCGCTGAACCTGCCCAACCCACCCCAGCGGTGATGATAGAGGCAGAAGAATCTTCTGGGTCCCCTTTGTCCTCGGAGGCGGCAGAGTTTCGGATCTCAGAAAACCCTAATCCCACCCAGCCTGCACCAGTTGTGGAGATGGTGGAGAAATCCGAGCCTGAAGAAGATCTCACGGTCCAAGTCGAATCTGGAGTGGATCTCCCTGGAGAAGCCGGATCCCAGATCGACCCACCCGTGGAAGTCGAAATCCAGGAGGAGCACATCAGCGACACTGATTCCGACTCTGACGATGTCGGGACAGACATGCCTTTCCTCAGGTACACACTAAGATGTATGATACTGCAAGGCACTAGCGCAGAAGCAATCCTCGAAACCATTAAAAGTTTTGATATGGCTGATCGCGAAAGCCGCAGGTACCTCAGGAAGCACGTATCGCACTTCGTCGGATATGTTGGATCTGGATCTGGCTCTGCCGATGCTGGAGAAAACACCGACTCGGTGCTAGAGCCAATTGGAACAAACGCCGACGTTCCCGCATCTTCGGATGAGTCCATGACGTCGGCAGATTTCCAGAAGTTCTCCGCTGAATATGACAAGGAGTACAACTCCAAAGCTGCAGAAGATGGAGAAGCCATGGACGAAGGATCCGGGGAACACTCTCCCAAAGCGCAGGATGATATGGAAGTCAGAGACAATCCCGAACTCCAGATGTCCGAAAGTACCGATCAGAGCTTGACTCCAGGAAATGGACCCAAAGCCGTCTTTGCTACCGGCGCTGCCAAGAAGGCAAAGAAGAAGAACAAGAAGAACAAGACCCCGGCAAAAGACCCTCTGACAGAGAAGGTGATTGCCGAGGAATACGAGGAAGACTCGGATGGAGCACTTATCCCAGACGAGCCGAAAAAAGAATCATCGGTGGATGGACACGTGATCACTGAAGGTGCGCGTAAACTCATCGATCCCGCATTAACCACACCTATCCCTACAGCTGCAGAACTTACTGCAGATGAGCTGGACGAAAGGGCCCAAGCCCTAGAAGCGCGTCGTCAACAACTCCTTGATGAAGCCAAAAACATCGAGGTGGAGAAGAAGCGCATGTCAAACAAGGAGTATATGTCCCGTCTACATCAGTAGACACGGAAGCATCACATAGATGACAACCAATTCCCACGTGTCCATGCCGTCCTTTTTGGAGATGAGATGGGAAAGCCACGGAAGGACAACAATGGAGATTGGGTTTACCCAACACCGGTGCAAAATACCGTGGCAGCTCGCGAAATTCTATCGGCTAATCTAGGACCAGAGGAGATACGTTTGGGTATCAAGCTACTCAATAAGGGACTGGAAGTGCAAAAGGTCGCCCTGTCAGGAAGTCAAAAGATGGTCTCGGATTCCGACCAATGTTGCACAGATCCGGCATGGGCTGACGTAAGATCTCACTATGAACGGGCGCAACATCGTCACCCCGAGCGCAGGGAGGACAATTATTCAAGAACCAGATCGTCAGGACAGCACCACAGAACTACACATAACTGGAGCAACGTCGCTCCAGCAGCCGAGAAAGACGCAATCGTTGCACTGATTCCGAGGAATCCTCCCCGAAAAGGAGAAGATAAAGAGAAACGTCGGGAGGAGGATCGTTAGAAAATGCCACCTCCTAGACATGAAAACCGTCCGGCTGAGCCTCACCATGGTGGGAACGATGGACAAAGGAACGACGGAAACCACGCTGGCACAAACCGGCAGGGGGCTCGTCATAGTCAAGAACCTCCCTGGAACCGAAATAATGACGCTCCGGACGGAGTCCGGCGATCAGCCGGAAACAACCCAGCTGCACCACCCTCTCCACAGCACAGTTATCACAACGGCCCCCAAGGAGGTCAGGGAGGACGACGTGGCGGAGGAGGTGGTGGCAGAAGTCGAAGTCCGGCTCCAAGGCACCGCAGCCACAACCGATATTCGGGACGATCCCTATCCCCGAACGACGCAAGGCACAGGATCAACTCCAACATAGAGGCCCGGCGCTACGAAAACGATGACGTGTACGTGGGCCCAAAGTGCTTCGGACCACACATCAGAGCTACAAAATTCCCGGAAGGATTTGCTATCTCAAGACATATTCAAGCCTACGACGGCATTGCTCGTCCAGACACCTGGTTACAGGACTTTTTCCAAGCTTGCTGCATCGCCAAAGGCGGAAACAGCCTGGTCGCAACCCGATATCTCCCACTTATGTTGCGGAAGACGGCACGATCATGTCTCAATTAACTTCCGACGAACACCATCCACAACTGGTATGATTTACAAAGTGCGTTCTTTCGGAATTTTTAAGGCACATATCGGAGGCCCTGTATGGTTGGAGACCTACAACGTTGCACCTAGAAAGCCGGAGAAACTTGCCGAGATTATATCGGACAATGGATTGACACCAAGAACTCCTGCAAGGGAGTAAATGATCAAACTGCGATTGAAGCTTTCATTGCAGGTCTCCCAATTGGTTTACTACGCCATCGCTTGAAGTGTGACAAGGTTACTGATCTGGGAGAGATGATAGAAACAGCGAGCAAGTATGCAAATGCTGACGACGATGCAGAGGGATTACTCAACGTCCTGGCTGTGCCTCAGTCAGCAAAGACAAAGCAACGGGCTCAGAAGCACAAAAACACCTCGGAAGAAAAACCCAACACCGAGACGGCAGTAGTCACTACTGTTTCTGGGTCTGGAGGACGAGGAGGACGTGGTGGAGGCCGCGGGTGTGGCTGTGGGACATCAAGGGTCCAAGGTAGAGGAGAGCAACAACCAGGCAAAACCTACACTTGGGCCGGCATCGCCAATAACCCATGTGTGCATCACTTGGACGCCAATGGGGGCTCGTCCCACACCAACGCTGAATGTCGTTTTAACGAGGACATCAAGAGAGATGATACCACGGGTTACAAAGCTAAGCGAAAGAAGGGAAAGAAAAATCCCGAAAAAGACAAAGAGACCAAGGAAGATTCCGACATGGAGGAAGCCGACGCTTCAAATCCCAAGTCGGAAGGGAAGAAAACTTTTCCTACCAAGAAGGACACTTACGTCACCTTCCTCGGATCTCAACCAGCAAAGGTCAAGAAAGCAGTTCTCCACGAGCTCAACGCAACAGTTCCGGTTGTCCCTCAGTATCTGGACTGGTCGGAAGTGGCAATAACGTTTGACCGCACTGATCATCTGCCTAAGCTACACAGCGAGGAAAATACGCCTTAATCGTCAATCCACTTATTGACGATTATGGTTTCTCCAAGACCCTCATGGACGGTGGTAGCAGCATCAATATTCTCTATGTAGAAACGCTACGCCGGATGAAGATCTCGGAAACACAGCTTAACCATAGCTCTGTGATTTTTCACGGAGTTTTCCTAGGAAGACAAGCTAATTCCATGGGAGAGATCACTTTGGATGTTACTTTTGGAACACCAAAAAATTATCGAACGGAGGCACTTTCCTTCGAAGTGGTCCCGTTCAAGAGCGCATACCACGCTATATTCGGACGTCCGGCTTACTGGACTTTTATGGCTCGTCCGTGTTACATTTACAATATGATGAAAATTCCAGGTCCCAACGGCATGATCACCATCAGGGGAGACCCGAAGAAAGCGCGAGAGTGCGAGGATGGAAATGCCGCCTTTGCCGAAGCCGTGCTGCACGCCTAGGAGTACCAAGAGATCAAGAAGAGCATAGATCCGTCCGAGATCCCCGCGACGAAGAAGGAGGTGACAAAGCCAAATTCGGAGTTCAAGGCATCAGAAGAGACGAAGCGACGTTGTTGAAGGATGATGACCCCTCCAAGGTGACCCAGATAGGCGCAGGCCTAAGTAGCGCATAGGAAAGCGCGCTCGTCAAGTTCCTCCGAGCAAATCAAGATATCTTCGCATGGCAGCCATCTAACATGACCGGAGTACCTAGGGAACTTGCCGAGCACTCTCTAAATGTAAACCCGAACGCTAAACCCGTCAGACAGTCCTTACGACAGTTTGGTGATGAAAAGCGTAAGGCAATAGCTAAGGAACTAGCGTGGCTCGAGCTAGCCGGATACATAGAAGAGGTCATCCATACTGATTGGTCGGCCAACCCTGTAATGGTCCCTAAAAAGGACACCACTGATTTAAGGATGTGTGTTGATTATACTGCCTTGAACAAGGCTTGTCCAAAAGATCCGTTTGCTCTGCCTAGAATTGATCAAGTTATCAATTCTACGGCAGGCTCGGAACTCCTCTGTTTTCTCGACGCATATTCTGGTTATCACCAAATCCGGATGAAGGAATCTGACAAAATCAAGACTTCATTCATAACCCCTTTCAGAACCTTCTGTTATGTTACGATGCCCTTTGGGCTGAAGAACGCAGGAGCTACGTACCAGCGCACGATGCAGCGTTGCCTCCATGATCAACTCGGACGTAATGTACATGCATACGTGGATGATATCACGGTCATGTCCAAAAAGAAGGAAACATTGATTTCCGACTTAGAAGAGACGTTCGCCAATTTACGAAAATACAACATCATCCTTAACCCGAAGAAATGCTTCTTTGGAATACCAGCCAAAAAATTGTTTGGTTTTATCGTGTCTCAACGAGGCATAGAGGTGAACCGTGACAAGATCAAGGCTATTCTCAATATTTCCAGGCCAACTCGCCTGAAGGACGTACAAAGATTAACTGGTTGCATTGCTGCGGTCAGTCGATTTGTAAGCCGGCTTGGTGAAAGAGCCGCACCATTATACAAACTCCTAAAGAAGACCAAGGATTTTATCTGGACTGACGAAGCTGAAGCTGCATTACAAGACCTGAAGAAAGTACTCTCATCTGCTCCTATCCTGGCAGCGCCGGAACCTCAGGAACCGATGTTGCTTTACATTGCTGCGACAAATAGGGTTGTCAGTATAGTTATGGTGGTGGAGAGACCAGAAGAAAATCAGGAGCACCTGGTGCAGCGTCCGACATACTTTGTCAGCGAGGTCCTGACAGAATCAAAACAGCGATATCCGCACTATCAAAAGTTGGCTTACGGTGTTTTTCTAGCATCTCGTAAGTTACGACGCTATTTTCAGGAGCATCCAATTACCATGGTGAGCAAAGCTCCCATGAGAGATATAATCAACAATAGCGATGCCACAGGATGCGTCGCCAAATGGGGTATAGAGCTTGCAACTTTCGATATTGAGTACAAACCCCGGACAACAATCAAATCCCAGATCCTTGCCGACTTTGTCGCTGATTGGATAGAGACCAAGGAGAACATGGTCCTCCCTGAGTCGGAATATTGGACCTTCTTTTTCGACAGGTCCAAGGCTCGAGGGGGCTCGGGGGCTGGCGTGGTGCTCAAATCACCCCAAGGAGATAAACTTTTATACGTGTTGCAGATCCACTTCACAGCGACAAACAACATTGCCGAGTATGAAGCACTGCTGCATGGAATCCGGATTGCTAAGGATATTGGCATCCGACATTTGATGTGTTACGGAGATTCAGATCTTGTTGCTCAGCAAGTCTCGGATATTTGTAATGCAAATAAGCACATGGCAGCATATAAGGCTATCGTGGATGATCTATCTAAATCGTTCGAGGGGTTTGAAGTTCAACACATCCCTCGAGCAGAAAACGAGGAAGCAGATGCACTATCTCGAATAGGCTCTGCGCGGAAAGAGGTTCCGGATGGCGCATTTTTAGAGCACCTCAAAATTCCCTCGATAAAGGGAGTAGATGAGGAATATCCGACCAAATCTGACTCACCTTTAATAGCAGTTCTGGCTGTAATTCCCAGCTGGACTCAACCCTACCTTGATTACTTGGTAGATGGCAAATTACCCGAAGACGAGGTGCTGAGCCGGCAGATTATCCGACAAGCAAAAGCCTATACTATTGTTAAAGGTGAGCTCCATAAACGGAGTGTTTCTGGGGTTTTTCAGCGATGTGTATCTCTGGAAGAAGGAGTGGAAATCTTAAGAGAAATCCACGAAGGCGAGTGTGGTCACCACACCGCAGCCAAATCTTTAGTGGCAAAAGCTTTTCGACACGGTTTTTTTCTGGCTTACAGCTCAGGCAGATGCCGAACGATTAGTCAAGACATGCAAAGGCTGCCAAAAGTACGCCAAACAAGCTCATGTTCCGGCTGATCAGCTGCGAACAATAGCTATAACATGGCCTTTTGCGGTCTGGGGGCTTGATATGGTAGGACCTTTTAAATGAGCTCCAAGTGGATTTACTCACCTTTTAGTGATGGTGGATAAATTCACGAAATGGATCGAGGCTAAACCTGTCACTAGTTGTGATGGAGCAACAACCAAAAGATTTGTCGAGGATGTTATAATCCGGTATGGTTATCTGCATAGCATTATCACAGACAACGGGAGTAAGTTTTCCATGGGAGAGTTGGCTGAATTCTGCGACGAGCAGAATATCCGGCTTGACATTGCGTCAGTTGCACATCCACATGCTAACGGACAAGTCGAAAGAGCAAATGGTTTAATTCTACAAGGCTTGAAACCAAGACTCGAAGCACCACTTAGACGTGCTGTGGGGGCTTGGGCAGAGGAACTACCCTCTGTAATTTGGAGTTTGCGAACAACTCCGAACAGGTCAACAGGATATACACCTTTCTTCTTGGTCTATGGCGCAGAAGCAGTTCTTCCTAGTGATTTGATTCATACTTCTCCTAGAGTGGCCGCGTATATCGAAGAGGATGCCGAGATTTCTCGACAAAATGATCTCGACTTAGTCGAAGAAGTTCGCGTCGTTGCTGAAATGAGATCTACAACCTATCAGCAGAAGTTACGCAAGTATCATAGCCAGAGAGTCCGAACTAGATCTTTCAATAAAGGTGATTTGGTTCTCCGGTTGTGCAACAAAGAAAGCACAAACTTTCCCCAATATGGGAAGGGCCCTTTTTAGTTAGTCGAGTATTGCACAATGGGTCGTACTACTTAACTGACATGAGGCCAGTCAAAGAGAGATCTACTACTAAGAAGAGAAAGAGAGCTGGAGGCAGTACAAATCCGGATGAATTAGACATACCGTGGAATATTGCTCAGCTACGTCCCTTTTATTCTTAGTTTATCTTTCTTTGTAATCATACATATGTACATGTTCTGTGAGAAATAAAAGTTTTGGTTACCTCAAAGTTTTCCTGAGAAGTTTTTACCATCTTATTTCCTAATGATCATGTCATAGTTGAAAATCCCAGAATGCTTGAAAGTACTTTATGCTCATGTTCGTTCTGGTTTAGATTTTCGATTCTAAAACTGCTACCTTCGGGTATAACTCAAAAAAAAATCTAGTCTTTACTTGGGTTATTTGTCTGATTGCTGGATGCGGGTATCTTCCGAGTAGTGAATTGTTGGTACTGGAAGCCGGCTTTGTTTCCGAGTTTAAACTGGTTTAGCAATTGAGCTCCGTTGCTCCGCAAAGTTTCCGGCTGAAGGTTTAGCCGGCTCACGAAAGGGACGATGCGGAAAGCCAGATAAATGATAAGTAGAGGCGGAAAATTCTAAGTGCTTATGAAAACATTTCAGGCACGAAAGTCTAAGACAAAAGTGTTGAATAGATAAAAAACTTAGCACTAGCAAAAGTCATAGTACTTAATATTTACAAAAAACGCATCATGTATTTCCAGAATAATACATAGTTTTCTGATCTATGATGCAGGAGGAGATGAAGGAACTGTCGGATCGCTGGTTACTCCGCCTTGATATCGTGCCGAGATGTCCGGATCCAAGGTGGTCCGTTCATCGTCGAAAACTTCTTCGGCGTCTTCTGGAGGAGGTGGCGGAGTATCCACGCGGGTGAAGAAGGGCACCTCGTAGCTGGTCAGGTCAGCTACGTGGCACCCATATCCGGCGCAGGAGTGCATGATAGCTTGAAGGTCTTGCTCCTGGCCGTCTTCGTCTACTTTGCAGTACCCTCTGGTCACTTGCCATATCTCCATGTTCCCATGGTGGCTCATGACCATGGTGAGAGCGGTCTGCGCAGCAGTCCGCGCGTAGGACATGTTCCAGTCCCGAACGAGCTGCGACATCTCCTTGGCCTTCTCCCGCACCTGGAAGTCCGACATGCTTGGCATGTCCGGAATCCTGAGAGACTCGCCAATGTCCTCAAGGGACTGGCGGTAGTCATGAAGAAGATCACCGACTTGGGTAAGCTGGTGAGTGCGGGGTTCGGACAAGGAGGAGTCCGTCAAGTTCAAAGGACCTATACACAAAACAAGGATATGAAAAAACCGACATTGATGAAAGTCGAAGAAATGATAAGTCAGATAAATGGAACATACCAAGAATGACGTCGTCAATCTTGGCTTTCTCATCCCGAAGACTCTGGAGTTCAGCCCGGAGCGCCTGGGAGATATCCTTTTCTCTGCCAACCTCATTCTTGAGGTCCGAGATAACCTTATCTTGAGCGGCAATCTTGAGATCGCGCTCTTCAGTGGCCATGGAGGAGGACTCGAGGACTTGAGCTATGCTCCTTTCATGATCCGCCTTGAGCTTATCCAGCTCTTGGCGAAGTCCCTTGTTCTCCACCACTAAGGTTTTGAGGTTCTCGGCCTCTTCAATCATAGCGATGGATTGTTTCAGCAACGCTGTAAGTCAAAAAGAACAACAATTCAGAAAAATTCGACATTGAAAAACGCAAAAGACAAGGTTTGAATCTCGAAATGTTTACCTTCGGCTTCATCCTTGGCTACCTTGAGCTCAGCATTTTTAAGCCGGAGAGCTTTGATCTCTCTCTGCTTATCACAGACATTTTTTAACAATTCCTGGTTATAGGAACATACTTTCTATAAGTCAGAATACCCAAGGTCAGAAAGCTACTTAAGACTCGGGCTAATATTTTTTGCTAAATATCAGCACGAGCCTTGGGGGCTACACTAGTTCGTTCTTTGGCATCCTAATGAAAGCATAAAACCGGATTTCTATATCCTACTTCATGTTTGGGGGCTAGAGGATATGATATAACATAAGGTAAAAAACAAGAGTTGGAATTCCGACTTACATATTGTTCGCGGGTGAGTTTGTCTAACCCCGCGTTCACCTCAGCTGCCACCTTCTCGGCGAGAGTAAGAGGAATTACTGGGGCTGTTGGAATCTCACCAGTCCTGATCCTCTCGTCACGAAGGCGGCCTTGGGCGAGAAGGTCAGAGAACTTGACGTCCTCTGCTTCTTGCGCTTCCTCTTCGGGGGAAAGATGGCTTTTGTCCAGGACTTACCTGGCCAGCCACTGGATCTCCTCTACGGACTTCCGGGATAAGCCAAACTTGGCAAGTCCGAGGTTGCTGAGGAGGTTGTCGGCAAAGACTTCAGCCGAGGGATCATTACCCAAAGAGGGTTCACCCTTATCTTAAGCTGACGCACCCATGGTGACGTCAGTGTGCGATCCAAGGATCACAAGCGCCGTTGGAGGAGCCGGATCTTCTGCAACAACCGGAGACGGAATAATCGCCGGTGTTACAGAAGGTTGAGGGACAGGAGTTGGAGGAGCTGTGGCGGGGGAAGCTATGGTAAGCTTCGTCTGTCGCAGGGGCTTCGCAGGAATCCCCTTCCCCTTACCCTTGATGAGAGGCTTTGCTATGAGAATGTGGAAAAGTCGGAAACATTACATCTCAGAAAGAAATTCGAGAAAGGTACAAAGGCGGAAATTGTGAATGAAAGTTACCTCTTCACAACGGGCACTTCCTTTGTGCCAACAGCCACTATCGGAGCTTTGCGCTTCTTGAGCTCAAGGTCTGGCAATGGGACCACTTCAGTCTCCTGAGAAAACTTAGGAGGATATCCTTCGAGTGGAGCAAGCTCCGACTCGGGGAGATCAGCAAGCTGAAAACAATAAAACATATCAGCATTGCAGTATATAACTTAAAGATTGAAACACGTAAAAGGTGTGCTGATGGAAGCTTACCGCTACCACGGGGTTTTCCGCCATGTGCATATCCAGAGAAATCTCCGGAATTTTCCTCTCGATCCGCTCCCTGATCAGCCACTTGATCTGGCTTATGTAACCTTGGATGGTGTAGGCTTTGGGTTTGATGCGGAGAGAGTCTTTTTTGGAAGACGTGATGGAGTGCATCAGTCTATCCCTGTGGTACTGAAGTGGCTGGATCCGACGTGAGACCCAGCACTGGGCTAAGTCAGATCCCTTCAGACCCTTGTGCTTGATAAGATATTCGATCCGCCTCTTAGCGAGGATCAGATCATTGGTGAGAGCCGGAGCAGCCTCATCCCAGGAAGGCTGGGCTGTGGTGGCTCCGTCGACAAAAGCCGGCAAAGCAGTAGCCGGAATATCCCTATGATAGAAAAAAGTGGCTGGCCATTGTTTGACCGAGTCACTGGTAGAAATTTTGGGATATACCCGGTCTCATCTAACAGAAAAACTAATAGTACCGGTGATATAAGGAACACCGGCAGTAATGGAATTTCTCCGGACATGGAAATAGTACCAGAAGAGAAGCAAACTCGGCCTAATGCCGAGAAAGCCCTCGCAAAGTGCAGCATATGCGCTCATCTCTAGAAGAGAATTGGGAGGAAGATTATGGAGTTGAACTCCATAGTGGTCAATCACCTCGGAGAAGAACTCTGAGGGAGGAAAGGACAAACCTCGGTCCAGATGGGTGCCGAAGTGGACGTGTTCTCCCTCGCGTGGATTGGGGACGGTTTCGCCGGAACCGCTCCGCTAGTTGCCGGCGGCGAGAAGCCCCTCCTTCTCCATGTTTTTGAGGCTGTCGTTGTCGAGGGCGCAGGGGATCCAGATTCCCCAGAAGCTCTCTTTCTCCGCAGCTTCTTCCGCCGACGCCGCCGCTGCCACCGCCGCCAGAGAGGAAGAAGATGATGAAGCCATTTTTCTCTCCGGTGGAGAAGGTGACTTTAAAGTGGCAGCGCTAGGAGCTCTGTGGGAGGAGGACGAAAAGGCTCTGGGCGCGCTGGAGGGTTGGGAAGAAAGAAACGATGAAGGACTGGTGGAGAGGAGAAGAAGGAATCTAAACCCCTTATATCCACCTACCTGCGCCAAGATTCGTGCAAACGCTACAGTGTAATTGCCACGCGTCATAGAAAGAATTGGGAAGGGCCCGCGCGATGATTGCGTCGCCTTGATCTCCACGCACGCATTGAAACGGCGCCTCGGTTCCGCGAAACACGGACCCACCAACGGTCGTGCTGACGGAACGTCTGTCAGATGATGTGACTTGACCATGCTTGTGTCAGGTGGCGTTAGAGACCAAGTTCCGGCTTAGTTTAAAAGCGAGCTGGAAAATCCGAGTAACTCATTGAAAGGTCCGACTTACTTTTAAGACCCGGATCATATTTTTTGTTATAAAGTTTCAGGAACCCTTCAAGATTCTGCAAGCCGAAGATCAAGCTGGACGATGATAAAATCCGACTTTGGATCTTGGAGGCCTCCGGGGGCTACTGTTGGGGATATACTTTCCGGATATCCTCATAGATCCTCACTGACCAGGGTGGCCCACTTCGGGTTAGATCTTTGCTTCACGGGCGGCCCAGTTAGGGAGAGAAGACGGAGTCCAATCCGACTACGGGAAGGCTCAGAAGACTTACCGACTTAGGCCCATAATGTTACTTGTAGTTCAAGATGTACTCTGTAACCAACTCTTAGTCATATCCGGATTGATCTCTCCTGTAAACCCTAGGCCGGATATCTATATAAGCCGTCCTAGGGAGAGCCTTTAGGGCAACACTAGACACCTCAATAGTCTACAATCTCAACTCGCACAGGCGAAACCCTTGTAACCCATATTCCGGCTCTGCCGTATTACTGGATTGATAGCAGGAGTAGGGTCCGTCCAAAGCCGGCGGATTCGAACCTAGGTAAACTTGTGTGCTCACCGTCCCGGAACACCGTACGTCTCACACCCCTCTCTCCCGCACGCCTCGAGGACCCCCTCATGGCGTACTTGTCCTCAAACAACGACAATCAAGGGATTCAAAATCCAATGATCTGAGAAGTCCTTCTGAATGAAGCTTCTTCATGCGCTTTACGCCAATATGACCAAGACGGCTGATACATTGCAAATGTATCTATAATTTTTGATGTTCCATGCTTGGTTTTATCCACTTTCTTGTGTTTTGTTCCAAATTTGGAGTACTTTTCATATGATTTCTTGGACTAACCTATTAACAAGAGCCACAATACCAGCTGCCTGTTTCTGTTGTTTTTGGTTCCAAGAAAGTCAGAAAATGAATATTCTCGGAATTGGACGGGACAAAAGCCAAAGTGCCTATTTTTTCGGAAGGGATCAAGTGCCAGAATACAAGACGGAGAAGGGCCAGGGGCTGGCCACACCACCTGGCCACGCGGCCAGGCTAGGCCCGCGCCAGGGGGTGGTGTGGTGGCTCCCGGCACCCCCTTGGCCTCTCCTTCCGCCTATATATTGCCCTCGGGACGAAAACCCTAAGTACCCGATCAAAAATCCACGAAAGAGTCTATAGCCGCCGTCATCTCCATCCCTAGATCGGGAGGGATCTGAAGCTCTTCCCGGCACCCTGCCAGAGAGGGGAATTCACCCTGGAGGCCTTCTTCATCACCATGCAAGCCTCTGGTGTGATGCGTGAGTAGTTCATCCTTGTACTACGAATCCATGTAGTAGCTAGATGGCTGGTTCTCCTCCTTTGTGCTTTCATGTTTAGATCTTGTGAGCTCCGTTCATGATCAAGATGATCTATTTGTAATTCATACATGTTGTGTTTGCGGGGATCCGATGGATATTGAGATGCTATTTCAGATTGATTATTGATTCTATCATGTCTTTGTTATTTGTGATCTTGCATGCTTTCCGTTGTTAGTAGCTATCTTGGCCAAGTAGATGCTAGCAACTCCAAGAGTTAGTATTTATGCTCGATAGTGGGTTCATGCCTCTGGTAATCTGGGGAAGTGACATAAATCTCTAAGGTACTAGATGTGCTGTTGCTACTAGGGAGAAAACAACAATCCTTTGTTCATAGAACAATCCTATTGTTTACTTTACACGCAGTTCGTAAAGCAATAATCTGTTGCTTGCAACTTAATACTGGAGGGGGTTTGGATGATAACCTGAAGGTGGATTATTAGTCATAGATGTAGTTGGATGGCGGTCTATGTATTATGTTGTAATGCCCAATCAAGTCTCAAAGGAGTCAAGATGATTAGTATATGCATGTATTGCTTTCTCGGTGTTTGTCAATTGCCCCGCTGTAATTTGTTCACCCAGCATGTTATCTATCTTAAGGAGAGCCACCTCTAGTGAACTATGGATCCCAGTCCTTGTCTTTTACATACAATCTACAATCTATTACTACTTTGTGTTTACTTTCTGCAAACTTTTACTTCTTTCCATTCGATACGTTTAATCCTTTGTTTTCTGCAAAACACGGTGAGATTGACAACCTCATCGCGAGTTGGGGACAAAGTTCTGTGGTTGTGTTGTGCAGGTCTCCACGTTGCTACTAGCACCGGTAGTGCGCCCTGCCAAAGCTCAGCTAGTAACACCTTTGGGGTGTTTCCTTTCTCCTACTGGTTCGATTAAACCTTGGTTTCATAACTGAGGGAAAACTTGCTGCTGTGCTCATCGTACCTTCTTCTTGGGGTTCCCAACGAGCTCTACGTTGAACGCCGAGCACATCAAGATTTTCTGGCGCCGTTGCCGGGGAGTCAAGGACATATTCACAAGGGGAGTCCCTCATAAACAATCTCTTTACTTTGTTGTTTTTGTTTTGCTTAGTTTCAATTTGCTTAGTTTGCTTGTTTTGTTCTTCAAAAACCCCAAAAAAATTAGTTTTGCAAGTTTGCTTTCTTATTTGAAAAACCCAAAAAAATGACTACTCTTGAAAACACTAAGTTGTGTGACTTCACTAGCACCAACAACAATGATTTTATGAGCACACCTATTGCTCCACCTGTGGCTGAAAATACTTTCTTTGAGATAAAACCTGCTTTACTCAATCTTGTTATGAGAGAGCAATTTTCTGGTATTGGTAATGAAGATGTTGCTTCCCATCTAAATAACTTTGTTGAACTTTGTGAGATGCAAAAGCATAGGGATATAGATGGTGATATTATTAAACTGAAATTGTTTCCTTTCTCTTTGAGAGGAAAAGCTAAAGAATGGTTGAATTCCTTAACTAGGAATAGTATTGATTCTTGGACTAATTGCAAAGATGATTTTATTGGAAAATACTATCCTCCTGCTAAGATTATATCCATGAGAAGTGAAATAATGAAGTTTAAACAACTTGATAATGAGCATGTTGCTCAAGCTTGGGAAAGAATGAAATCTTTGGTAAAGAATTGTCCCACTCATGGACTGACTGCTTGGATGATCATCCAAACTTTTTATGCAGGATTGAACTATTGTTCAAGGAACCTATTGGATTCAGCTGCTGGAGGTACCTTTATGACCATCACTTTGGGTGCTGCAACAAAACTTCTGGACAATATGATGGTTAATTATTCTGAATGGCATACTGAGAGAGCTCCACAAGGTAAGAAGGTAAATTCTGTTGAGGAAACCTCCTCCTTGAGTGATAAAATTGATATTATTATGTCTATGCTTGTTAATGGGAAAGCCCATATTGATCCAAATAATGTTCCTTTAGCCTCTTTGGTTGCTCAAGAAGAGCAAGTTGATGTGAACTTCATAAGAAATAACAATTTTGGCAACAATGCTTATGGTAATAATGCTTATAGGAACAATTTTGGTAACAACAATTATAAGCCATATCCTCCCAACAATGGTAATGCTTATGGAAATTCTTACAACAATAATAAGATTGCTCCCTCTGAACTTGAAGTTATGCTTAAAGAGTTTATTAGTAAACAAACTGCTTTCAATAAAACTATCGAGGAAAAACTCTCTAATGCTGAAAGAAATATAGCATGTTTGGCTGAAGCTCAATCTACTTTGAATAAAATGGCTGCTAAACCTGAAACTAATGAGAATCCCTTTGCATCTACTAATGCCATACAAGTAAGAATTGATGAAAATGTTAGACTATTAGCTGAATTACATGCTAAGTGGGAAAGAGAAGATGAAATTGCTAGAAACATTAGTGTTTCTACTATCACCACCACTAGTGTTAAGGCTAGTAATAGTTCTACTACTTTAGATGATAAAGTTGATTTTGATCTTGATGGTTGCAATATCTCTGAAGTTATTAAGTTCCTACAAAAGCTTGCTAAAATTCCTAATGCTAGTGCTATGAATATGGCTTTTACAAAACACATTACTGATGCTCTCATAAAGATTAAAGAAGAAAAGATGAACCATAAAGCTTCTATTCCTATAAAACAAGAGGATGGTTGGGAACCCATCATTAATATGAAAGTGAATGACTTTGATTTCAAAGCTTTGTGTGATCTTGATAGTAGTGTTTCTATTATGCCTAGAAGGATTTATGATATGCTTGATTTGCCTCCTCTTGAAGATTGTTATTTGAATGTCCCACTTGATGATAATGCTAAAAATAAACTCATGGGGAGTCTTAATGATGTTCTTATTATGGTTAACGATTCCTATGTCCCCGTTGATTTCTATGTTTTGGATGTTGAATAGAATGCTTCTTGTCCTATTACTTTGGGAAGACCTTTTCTTAGAACTGTTGGTGCCATCATTGATATGAAAGAAGACACCATTAAATATCAACTCCCATTCAATAAAGGTATAGAACACTTAACTAAAAAGAGAGAAAAGATTTATTTTTCTTCTCCTATGAAAACAAAATGTGGTCTTAATGCTTCTTCATTTGAGAACACTTGATTCTTTCCTTGCTTCTTATGCCTAACTTAAAGGCGTTAAAGAAAAGTACTTATTGGGAGATAACCCAAAAGTTTTAGATGAGTCTTGGAAGTTATTAAATCTGTAATAACCTCTCCTTATCCTTTTTATTTGCTTTTTGTGCCAAGAGTAACCTCTAATGAGAGTGAAGTAATGATTGGGAAAGTTGCTGTCCCGAAACAGATTTTTGTGCTTCACCGTAAAAATTCGTGAGAGAGCTCTGTATGTCGTATTGAGATGTAATTTTTGTGCTTCTGCCCCAGGTTGTTATCTAACTTTCTTCTGTTCAACACTTTTTGATTTGAGAAACAGAAGGTCTTATAAAAAATTCTTCTTTACCTGCTGGTCTGTTTTGACAGATTTCTGCCATTTTTCTGCATTTGCTTCTTGTTGGTTCCTTCTTGAGTTCTTTTGGGGAATTAAGCTTTTTGAGGGAAGTGCTACAGTAGCAAGTGTTCTAATGGAAGTTTATTTGGTGTTAGAACTGAACCTTAAGACTTATTTATCTTAAGTGCACTAATGTTGCTAATGAGATTGTGTGAAGTTTTGTATGAAGGAAAATTTTCAGGTGTATGGAAGGAATGAGTAATGAGATGAAGGATGGACTAAAGCTCAAGCTTGGGGATGCCACGCGTGTCACCCCAAGAAATATCCAAGAAGTACAAGTGTCAAAGCTTGGCGATGCCCAAGGCATCCCCTTCTTCATCAATAAAAATTCCAGGTTTCTTCCAAACGCTTCATTTTTATTGTTTCATGCACAGTTGTGTTTTTCTTGGAGCGTCTTCTTTTTCGTTTTCGTTTTCTTTATTTGCTTAGTTTGCTGAATAAATTGGTTGGACCCCTCTTTCATACTTTGGTTTGCAAATATTTTGGTTTGGTTTGGTTTGGTTTGGAAAAGAGTAGAAAAGTTCATACTTATGTGGTAAAAAGAGCTTGTTTTTGACTGTGGCCTATGCTTTGTCATGCCATGCTTGATATTGTTTTGGATTTATGCTTAGTATTCTTTGCTTTAGCATGACTTGTTATAAACAATTGATATTGCTTAATGTGCCTTGGATGAATCATGCGTTGTTTTAGCATATTAAAGCATAGTATAGTGGTATTCTCCTTTGATGCTTTATTTGGGTTGACTTGGCACATGCTCACACCATGTTATGACTATCTCAAGTCACCATAGCCTTTATGATCCTTTAGTTTTCAACTTTTAGTATCACTTTATGCTTTGATCAATGATGTTTTGTCGCTCTGCATGATTATGGCCATTATTGCTCTCTTAGTTTGTCGCTCCCAGTCTTTTGCTAGCCTCCACAACCAAGTATGAGTTCCACTCATGCATCAAACTCCCTAAACCAAGTGATTCCAAAGAGTCTGCCATACCTACCTACTAGCTTATGCTATTCCAAGTACATTCATGCTTTTGTTTACCTTCCACTTGTTATGATAAAACTAGTGATTAAAGCTCTCACGAACTTGATGGCACACTTTACTTTTTGCCTCTAATAAACTTGAACCATTGTGTCTTCTATGTTGTATATGCTTGCACTTATTTGTTGGGAATTAGCAGAACCATGCTTTCATGGGGAATGCTTTCAACATTGCACTTGGTACTTGTACCTAGTTGATATCATGCTCTTTTGTATATGGATGTCGTCGGTGTGAAATGAAAGGGGAGCTTGTAAGTCCATGGAGTTATGTATATGTGTTAGAGAAACGCCTGGGCCGCTGGTCTAATCCATGTTGACATGGTGAAAACCTGCAGTGTAACCATAATGAGCTGTCTATGAAGCATTCTTCTTATAAAAAAGGAGTCCTATCTTGAGAAAAAAGAGAAAGAGAAAAAAAGAGATACTATGAAAAGAGGAAAGAGAGAAAAAAGCACCATATTCCCATGGTAAATAAGAAGAATGCTGAGATGCTCGTTGTCTGCTTACCATGTCATTTTGATATGGGGATTCTTCCGTATCATCGAGCAAGGGGTACCCCGTTGGCGGTTCTCTATGATACACATGTACTTACGATGACAAGAACTTACCGTTGACTAAACTTGAGTAGCATGAGGAGTGGCCCTCGTATACAAGGGACATGAGATTTCTGACTTATACTTCGTCAAGCATGTACACCATAGTTTGTTCACTTTAACCTTAATCACTTCAAGATGCTTATGATAGGGGCAATGAGAGCTGAAAGCTATAAGTACCATAATTTTTGGAAGCTCTTTATGAGACTTGAATCCCTACTTCCTTTTACCAAAGGCTATTCTTCCACCATTATATTGAGTCTCCACCTTCTATCTTTATGCACCTACTTTGAGAGCATAGTGGCCATTCTTAGTTCTATGTGCATTGTCCCAAGACTAGTTGATTGATGCATACTTTGATATTGCTTGTTTTAAACTATTGTATCTAGTCACTCTTATGAACTTTGAAGGTGTCCTATGCATTTATATTTGCTACTCTATTGAGGGACAAGCTGAATACTATTATGCTATGTTTTCTTTATGTGAATCAAACAAACGTCTTGCAAAGCATTGTTATTCATGAATCTTTTGTTTGTACCTTTTGATTTTGCATCATAGTTTCTTTGCTTATAGCTAGAACTTTGTCTTTCATGTTATGATTGAAGTACTATGATCCCAGCTTTGAATGTTTTGCAAATACTTTGATCAAGTCTTTGATGGTGCATGTCACCTCAAAAATTATTCTTTCTTTTTTATCACTTACCTACTCGAGGACGAGCAGGAGTTAAGCTTGGGGATGTTGATACATTGCAAATGTATCTATAATTTTTGATGTTCCATGCTTGGTTTTATCCACTTTCTTGTGTTTTGTTCCAACTTTGGAGTATTTTTCATATGATTTCTTGGACTAACCTATTAATAAGAGCCATAGTGCCAGCTGCCTGTTTTCTGCTGTTTTTGGTTCCAGGAAAGTCAGAAAATGAATATTCTCGGAATTGGACGGGACAAAAGCCAAAGTGCCTATTTTTTCGGAAGGGATCAAGTGCCAGAATACAAGACGGAGAAGGGCCAGGGGCTGGCCACACCACCTGGCCGCGCGGCTAGGCTGGGCCCGCGCCAGGGGGTGGTGTGGTGGCTCCCGGCACCCCCTCGGCCTCTCCTTCCGCCTATATATTGCCCTCGGGACGAAAACCCTAAGTACCCGATCAAAAATCCACGAAAGAGTCTATAGCCGCCGTCATCTCCATCCCTAGATCGGGAGGGATCTGAAGCTCTTCCCGGCACCCTGCCGGAGAGGGGAATTCACCCTGGAGGCCTTCTTCATCACCATGCAAGCCTCTAGTGTGATGCGTGAGTAGTTCATCCTTGTACTACGGATCGATGTAGTAGCTAGATGGCTGGTTCTCCTCCTATGTGCTTTCATGTTTAGATCTTGTGAGCTCCGTTCATGATCAAGATCATCTATTTGTAATTCATACATGTTGTGTTTGCGGGGATCCGATGGATATTGAGATGCTATTTCAGATTGATTATTGATTCTATCATGTCTTTGTTATTTGTGATCTTGCATGCTTTCCGTTGTTAGTAGCTATCTTGGCCAAGTAGATGCTAGCAACTCCAAGAGTTGGTATTTATGCTCGATAGTGGGTTCATGCCTCTGGTAATCTGGGGAAGTGACAGAAATCTCTAAGGTACTAGATGTGTTGTTGCTACTAGGGAGAAAACAACAATCCTTTGTTCATAGAACAATCGTATTGTTTACTTTACACACAGTTCGTAAAGCAATAATCTGTTGCTTGCAACTTAATACTGGAGGGGGTTCGGATGATAACCTGTAGGTGGATTATTAGTCATAGCTGTAGTTGGATGGCGGTCTATGTATTATGTTGTAATGACCAATCAAGTCTCAAAGGAGTCAAGATGATTAGTATATGCATGGATTGCTTTCTCGGTGTTTGTCAATTGCCCCGCTGTAATTTGTTCACCCAACATGTTATCTATCTTAAGGAGAGCCACCGCTAGTGAACTATGGATCCCGGTCCTTGTCTTTTACATACAATCTACAATCTTTTACTGCTTTGTGTTTACTTTCTGCAAACTTTTACTTCTTTCCATTCGATACGTTTAATCCTTTGTTTTCCGCAAAACACGGTGAGATTGACAACCTCATCGCAAGTTGGGGACAAAGTTCTGTGGTTGTGTTGTGCAGGTCTCCACGTTGCTACTAGCACCGGTAATGCGCTCTACCAAAGCTCAGCTAGTAACACCTTTGGGGTGTTTCCTTGCTCCTACTAGTTCGATTAAACCTTGGTTTTATAACTGAGGGAAAACTTGTTGTTGTGCTCATCGTACCTTCCTCTTGGGGTTCCCAACGCGCTCTACGTCGAACGCCGAGCACATCAACGCCAATGCCACATGAACATGGAATTATCGTCACCGTGCTTACAACGTTTAGCATCAACACTATGGATGTGTGTATCGCAATCAAGATCAAGTAAGAACAAGCCATCACATACAGGAGCATGAACATAGAAAATATCATTCATATAAATTGAACAACCATTTGTTCCTGGTTTAAACGAATAATGGTCTTACAACAAGCAAGACCCACTCACAATATTCATACTCAGTGCGGGTACATAATAGCATTTATTCAAAACCAACAATAATACTGATGGTAGACGGAGATGTAGGGTGCCAACGGCCATCACTTCGACTCTCGAACCATTGCCGACGCGCGTCGTCACCTTGTCCTTCCTCAGGCGCCTCCTACTCTGCAGATCCTGCTGAGAGTTACAAATGTGAGCAACAGATCCGATATCAAATACCTAGGTGTTACTCCTGGCGCTTGTAAGGAATACATCAATAACATGTATATCATATATACCTTTGTCCGGGGTGGCTATCTTGCCAGCTCGCTTGTCTTCAAGGTACTTGGGGCAGTTGCGTTTCTAGTGCCCATCCCCTTTGCAGTAGAAGCACGAAGTGCCGGGCTTAGGGCTAGGCTTGGCAGTCTTTGAGGTGCTAGGAACGAACTTGCCATCCCTCTTAGACTTCTTACCCTTGCCTTTCCCCTTTTGCCCCAGTTTCTTAAAGTTGGTGGTTTTGTTGACCATCAACACCGTGTGCTCCTTCTTGATTTCAACCTCAGCAGTTTTGAGCATGGCGAACACCTCAGCAAGGGTCTTAGTCATCCCTTGCATGTTGTAGTTCATCACAAAGCTCTTATAGCTAGGGACAGCAAGTGCAGCACCCTATCAATTGCGAGCTCCTCCAGGATTTTGCAATCCAGGGCGTTTAAGCGCTTAACGTAGCCAGACATTTTGACTATGTGCTCACTAATACTGTTGTGCTCTTCCATTTTAGCAGAGAAGAAGAGCTCGGAAGCATCATACCTCTCTGCATGAGCCTGTGGAGCAAAGACGGCCTTGAGATCCTCAATGATCTCAAAAGCATTCATCTTCTCGAAACGTTTTTGAAGCTCCGGCTCCATGGCATAGAGCATTCCACTCTGGATGAGGGAGAAATCGTCCGCCTTGGAATGCCAGACATTCTTTTCGTCCTAGGAGGCGGAATCCGCAGGCTTAGCCAGAAGCTCAGCCTCGATGACATAAGTCAACTTGTAGGGGACTAGGAGGATCCTAATATTGCGGAACCATGCGGTGAAGTTGGTTCCATCAGTTTTCAGCTTGTCCTTCTCGAGGAAAGTGCTAAGGTTGAAGGTGGGTGGGCGAGACATCTACAAAGGATTTGCAAAGTGTTTAGATTATGTTCATAATAATGAGTTCAAGTATTATTAAAGGAACTCCCACTTAAACAAACATCCCTCTACTTGTTTAGTGATCACATGATCCCAAACCCATGCACCTCCCCCGGTTAAACACAACCATCACTGCAGTATCAAGGGTGGACATTCCCTAATGTCGATCACATCAACTATGTGATTCATGCTCGACCTTTTGGTCTCTTGTATTCCAAGGCCACGTCTCTGTAACGTGCTAGGCTCGCTAGTTCTAACTCGTGTGTATTTGCAGTGCAACATGGCTTACACCCACTGTATGTGAACGTAGATATGTGATGTCTACGCACTTCTATTTTTGTAGACAGTTGTTGGGCCTCCAAGTGAAGAGGTTTGTAGAACTACAACAAGTTTTCCCTTAAGTGGATCACCCAAGGTTTATCGAACTCAGGGAGGAAGTGGTCAAAGGTATCCCCTCTCAAGCAACCCTGCAATCAAGATACAAGAAGTCTCTTGTGTACCCAACACACCCAATACACTTGTCAGGTGTATAGGTGCACTAGTTCGGTGAAGAGATAGTGAAATACAAGTGGTATGAATAATTATAAGTGGTAACGGTGATAGAAAATAGCTTGATGGCGTGGAAGAGACTAAAGGCAAACTGAAATAAAGATAGCAGCAAGCAAACATGTAACAGATCTAGTAGCAAACGGTGTTTCAGTGCTTAGAAACAAGGCCTAGGGATCATACTTTCGCTAGTGAACACTCTCATATAAATATCTTCTCTTTATGATACTACTCTTAACTACTCTCCGGTTGGACACTCTAATCGATGGTAGGGCTATAACAGCACACCTCAAAGTAAGCCTTTCCCATCTAGAAAACTCCACACTGTCACCTTGAGTACTAGATGAGTCCAACAAACACCACAATTTCATAGAAACATCCAACTCCAAATATAACTCATAACAAGTATTTGTAATTTCTAGCCTAAGTGCCACCATGGTGTGCACGCTATCACTTTCACACACATGGGGAGAGCAGAGATCTATTAAAGCACTTGGGTCGCAGAATAGATCTATAGATTACAAGCTCATGATCTCAATAAGATCATGCATAGAGAGAGAGAGATGAACACATAGCTACCGATAGAACCCTTAGCCTCGAGAGAGAACTACTCCCTCCTCATCATGGGAATCAGCAACGGTGATGGAGATGGTGGTGGAGATCGATGGAGATGGCTCCGGGGGAACTTCCCCATCCTGACAGGGTGCCGGAACAGAGACTTTATGTCCCCCGAATCCCCCCTTCGGTGGCGGCGGCGCTGCGGAACTTTTCGTGGCTGGAGGCTTGACTATTTAGGGTTTTTGCATCGGGAGGCAACTTATAGGCGAAGAGGCAAGGTCGGTGGGCAGCCAGGGGGCCCACACCACCTGGTGGCGCGGCCAGGGCTAGCCCGCGCCACCATATGGTGTGGCCACCCTGTGGCCCCTCTCCGACTCTCCTTCTAGCTCCGTGAGTCTTCCAGAAAAATATCAACTTTGGCTTTTGTCCGGTCCAATTCTGAGAATATTGATTTTCTAACATTCCTGGAACCAAAAACAGCAGAAAACAGGCAACTGGTACTGTGGCTCTTGTTAATAGGTTAGTCCAAGAAATCATATGAAAAGTACTCCAAAGTGTCGACAAAACACAAGAAAGTAGATAAAACCAAGCATGGAATATCAAAAATTATAGATACATTTGCAATGGATCAATATGTCTGACCCCTACTCACCGCATGGTGCCTCATACCGAAGAACTTTCTTGGTGGTGCACACACAAGGGGAATACGATAACTGGAATACTATGAGGGATTATCTTATTATGCTACCGTCTAGTAAGTATACCAGCACAATAAGTAATACTTCAAAAGTAAAGTGTTATGACATGGTTACAGCTTCATGATCATCATCAATAGCCTTAATGAAAGTTTCACAAACTTGTCATTGCCATGTCATAATACTTGCCCCTATGCAATAATGAAGATAAACGCTTCTATATTAACTATTGCATGTTTTACGCGCCTTTAGGGCTTTCGCAGTAGAACCCCTTCCCTCCTACGAACGTCGAGCCACAACATTGATTCAATGATTGCTGTTCTTCTTCCCTTTTCAGGGCCCTCCAGTTTCAATGCCATATCAACTACTGCAGAGAGACATACACCCCCTAAGCCACTTTGATTTGTGGACCAGTCTCGTGAATCACCATGTGAGGTCGGTTGGGGGCCGCTTCATCAAACAGTGCCACGATATGAGCAATAACATTAAAGAGGGTAGCAACTAGAGAATCAATGCCCACATATTGCTATGTGTTCTATCCGTACGACATGTCTACCCATAGACCCGCTCTGATACCACTGTTGGGTTCCGTAGCAGAAAACAAAAAATTCTATCTACTCGAACACTAACACCAGGATCTATACTATGCAGACATAAGTAAGGGAAGAAGGATTCAGTATTCATACCTTTGAAGACCGAGGCACGCCTTACGCAGGTAGGCGTATATTGATGAAGACGAGCAACACCCCAAGTGTGGTACCTCCGGAGTTCATCACACGTCCGGTGTAGGAGACATCAACCGGACTCCAATCCAGCCGAGCAGCGGATGAAGTAGATGCCGTGAAGGTGGAGAACTCACCCACGAGGTCCTCCCCAATATTATGGAGAAGTCCTCAGTGGATGAGAGAGAGAGAATGAGAGGGAATGGTGTGTCTTCAAAGGGGGAGGGGGACCCCTATATATAGTGGGAGGGGGGTGTACCACCAAGGGGCCAGGTGATGTGGGACTAAACCCCACACCCGCCGGCCACCTAGAGGCAGCCGTTGGCCCTAGGTGGGCCCCATTGGGGCAGCCCACCAGCCCTAGGCCGGGTGGCCCCCACTCCCTAGGCGCCTTGCCCTATTGGGCCTCCCTTCGGGTGAGGCCCATTAGCAATAGGATGCCTTTAATAATAAAATAAAATATATATTTAATATTAATTCTCCAATTAACATTCAAATACACATATTATATTATTCCTATACTCCGAAACACCTTTCGGACCCTTTTAGATCTCCATCGGATGTTACCCGGAACTATTCCGGCTTCTCTCTCTATTTCTCTTACGATACCTCTACCCTAAGCGTCCCTACCCTTAAGCGTGACATCCTTTGGTTCAGAAACACTCCGGACATGATTGAGACCACTCTCACATCAATGATCAACAGAGGGACCTGGATGGCCATGTGACCCCCGTGCGTTTCACGAATGCGATCGCTCGAACCGTGAGATAGTCGTTCCCTGTTCCCTTTGTCATTCGATACCTAATTCATCCGAGACTTGATCTTCGGTATCTCCATACCTTAGTTCGATCTCTTTACCGATGAACTTGTTTTCTCATTCTCATGTCGTTGCATTCCGTTGTTGGGTTCGCAACATAGAAAACAAAAATATCCTACGACGAGAACTATACGCCAAGATCTATCTACTAGATACAAAGCAACGGGTGGATATACATCCATGGAGAACTTACCCTCGAAGACAACATAGTTTTGTTAATGAGTTGGAACTCGTGGATGATGTAGTCGTACGCTTGCCGATCTCAAGATCGTGTGGAAGTCCGAGCGCCGCAAATCAGCAGCGCATCCGTCCTCGCACACACGTCCAAGCCACCAGACAACCTCCACCTACTCTCTCTAGCAAATCAGCAGAAGCAGCAACTCATTCCAGACGCAAGGCCACCAGGAACATGTATCTTGCTAATCTGAGACCATGGGGGAATATCTAGAGGGGGAGATAGATCCTTCACGAGGAGGTGTGCTTTGTGAGGGAGGAGAGGGGGGATCCTACCCACCCATGGCCGGCGGCCAAGGTGGGTTCCCCCACCTCTTCCTCATTCATGTGGTGGAAGCTCCACTCACATCAATTTTGACTCCACCCAAAATTCCACTCACAAGCATTAAATTTCCACCAAATTTAATGCAACTCTCAATTAATAAATCTCTTTTATTTATTTTATTCAGAATTTTGTTAATTACTTTAATTAACAAACAAACTTTCACATAAAAACCCTTGCAACATTTCAATATCACATGAAGAACCACTTTCAGGAATTTCACCCGAAACAATTCTGGTTTCTATCGAAACAATTCCTGCGCTTTGCAATCCTTTTGTCTGAAACATATGTGCTCCAAAATGGTGTCTAGCAACCCTTAAGTGTGTGACCCTACGGTTCGCGAATAATGCAGACATGATTGAGACTCCTCTCAGATCAATAATCAAAAGCGGGACCTGGAGATCCATACTGACTCCTGCACATTCAACGATGACTTCTGTGATCGTGAGAACCTTTAATGCTAGTAACTTAATACCTTTATCCCATGATATAATACATGTCCGAGATTCGATTATCGGTATCAAAATACCTAGTTTGATCTTGTTACCGACATGCAATCTTTTATTGTTCCTGTGATATAACATTCTAGTGATCACATCACTTGCTTGCAAGCTACCTTAATGTGATATCACCGAGAGGGCCCAAAGTATATCTATTTGTCATCGGGATTGACAAATTCTACTCTTGATCCATGATCCTCAACATAACACCTTCGTAGAACTAAACCCACATTTATAGTCACCCTGTTACGGTGTGACATTTGATGTTAGCAAGATACTCTTCCGGTGTTAGCAATTAACATGATCTCATGGTCTAAGGACTAAGATTACTTCGTATGATGTTATAGCAATGTATACATAATGACTTTGATCTTAATGCTATACTTCGGATGAATGTTCATCACATCATTTCACAAATGTTGTGACCTCGTTATTAACAACATCCAATGTCCATGATCAGGAAACCTTGATCATCTTGTTAATCAACGAGCTAGTCTAGAAGAGAGGCATAACTAGGAACCCTTTTTGTTTATTAAACACACATGTATTGACGTTTCCTATGAATACAATTATAGCATGCAAAATAAAGATCTATCATATACAAGGAATACATAATAACAACTTTATTATTGCCTCTCAGGGCATATTTCCTCCAGTCTCCCACTTGCACTAGAGACAATAATCTAGTTTACATAGTGATAAATCTAACACCCCTGGAGTTCTGGTGTTGATCATGTTTTGCCCTAGGGAGAACTTTAGTCAATGGATCCGCTACATTTAGGTCCGTGTGTACTTTACAAATCTTTATATCTCCATCCTTGACATGCTCGCGAATGGAGTGAAACCGGCGCTTAATATGCTTGGAATTCTTGTGAGACCTTGGTTCCTTGGCGTTGGCTATGGCTCCATTGCTGTCACAATAAATCACCATTGGGTCCAATGCACTAGGAATCACACCTAGTTCCGTTATGAACTCCTTCATCCAAACCACTTCCTGTGCCGCTTTTGAAGCAGAAACATATTCCGCCTCCGTCGTTGATCCAGCCACCACAGGTTGTTTGGAACTCCTCCAACTAACTGCTGCTCCGTTCAAGAGAAATACGTATCCGGGTTGAGACTTAGAGTCATCCAGATCGGTGTCAAAGCTAGCATCAACATAACATTTAGCGACTAGCTCTTCTTCACCTCTGTATACAAGAAACATATCATTAGTTCTTCTCAAGTACTTAAGGATATTCTTGACCGCTATTCTTCACCAAGGTCTTTCATAAAAAAATTGCTGTTTAGATAACTTTTAACACTATTTAAAAGATCTATATCATTTCCAATCAATAATATGTCATCCACATATAATATCAGAAATGCCACATTGCTCCCACTCACTTTCTTGTAAGTCCACCAAGGTCCAAACCTGGTTTTTGTAAGTCCACCAAGGTCCAAACCTGGTTTTTGTACATGGATTCCATCTCGGATTTCATGGCTTCTAGCCATTTGTTGGAATCCGGGCTCATAATCGCTTCTTCATATGTCGGAGGGTCATCTATTTCATCAATCATGAAATTCATAACAGGATTGCCGTACAGTTTAGGAGCTACACGTGTCCTGCTTGACCTGCGAGGTTCGGTAGTGTCCTCTTTCGGAGTTTCATGTCAATATCATTAGCTCTCTCTTCATTAGGTGAAGTCAACTCCGAAACAACTTCCGGTGCTGCGCTACTCGCCATTTCATGAAGAGAAGGTTCAATAACCTCTTCGAGTTCTTCCTTCCGACAACTCACACCTTTCGCGAGAAACTCCTTCTCAAGAAAGGATCCATTCTTAGCAACAAAAACCTTGCCCTCAGATCTGTGATAGAAGGTATACCCAATCATTTCCTTAGGGTATCCTATGAAGACGCATTTTCCTCTTTGGGTTCGAGTTTATCTGGCTGAAGTTTCTTCACATAAACATCGCATCCCCAAACTTTAAGAAATGACAGCTTAGGTTTGTCTCCAAACCATAATTCATACGGTGTCGTTTCAACGGATTTAGATGGTTCCCGATTTAAAGTGAATGCAGCGGTTTGCAGTGCATAACCCCAAAATGACAGTGGCAAGTCAGTCAGAGACATCATAGATCGAACCATATCCAATAAATTACGATTACGACGTTCCGACACACCATTACGTTGTGGTGTTCCGGCAGGCGTAAGTTGTGAAACTATTCCACAATTTTTCATATGTGTGCTAAACTCAAGATACTCTCCTCCACGGTCGGACCGCATAAATTTGATCTTTCTATTATGATGATTTTCCACTTCATTCTAAAATTCCTTGAACTTTTCAAAAGTTTCAGACTTATGTTTCATCAAATAGATATACCCATATCTACTCAAATCATCCGTGAAAGTAACAAAACAACGATATCCACCTCGCGCTGACACACTCATTGGTCCACGCACATCAGTATGTATGATTTCCAATAAATATGTCGCCCGTTCCATTGGACCGGAAAACGGCGTTCTAGTCATCTTGCCCATAAGGCATGGCTCACATGTATCAAATGATTCAAAATCAAGTGATTCCAAAAGTGCATCAGAATGGAGTTTCTTCATGCGTTTAAGGCCAATATGACCTAGACGGCAGTGCCACATATATGTAGATATATCATTATCAAGTTTAACCCTTTTAGCATCAACACAATGAATATGCATAATACTACTATTGAGATCCAATAGAAATAAACCATTCAACACAGGTGCATGACCATAAAAGATATTATCCATATAAATCGAACAACCATTGTTTTCAGATTTAAAGGAATAACCACTTCGCATCAAACACGATCCGGATAAAATGTTCATGCTCAGTGCAGGCACAAAATAACAATTATTTAGATTTATCACTAATCCCGACGGCATATGGAGAGGCAGTGTTCCGACGGCAATCACATCAACTCTTGATCCATTGCCAACCCACATCGTGACCTCATCCCTTGCTAGCTGTCGCTTGTTCCGCAACCCCCGAATCGAGTTACATATATTAGCAACCGATCCTGTATCAAATACCCAGGTGCTACTGCGAGTACTAGTCAAGTACACATCAATAACATGTATATCACATATACCTTTGTTTGCCTTGCTGGCCTTCTTGTCCACCAAATACTTGGGGTAGTTGCGCTTCCAATGGCCAGTCCCCTTGCAATAGTAGCACTCGGTATTAGACTTAGGGCCAGCTCGGGGTTTCTTTTCAGGTGCGGCAATAGATTTGCCGCCCTTCTTTCCCTTCTGCTTGCCTTTCTTGTCCTTCTTGAAACCGGTGGTCTTATTGATCATCAACACTTGATGTTCGTTCCTAATCTCCACTTCTGTAGTCTTAAGCATTGATAGAAGCTCGTGAAGAGACTTCTTCATGCCATGCATGTTATAGTTCATCATGAAGCTCTTGTAGCTAGGTGGCAAAGATTGGAGAACACGATGTATGCCTAAGTCAATGGGAATCGTTATTCCCAAGGACACAAGCTTATCGGCGTACCCAGACATTTTGAGTACATGCTCACTAACAGAGCTATTCTCCTCCATCATGCAGCTAAAGAACTTTTCAGAAGCATTATAACTCTCTACATCAGCATGGGTATCTGATGTCTACGCACTTCTCTTCTTGTAGACAGTTGTTGGGCCTCCAAGTGCAAACGTTTGTAGAACAGCAACAAGTTTTCCCTTAAGTGGATCACCCAAGGTTTATCGAACTCAGGGAGGAAGTGGTCAAAGGTATTCCCTCTCAAGCAACCCTGCAATCAAGATACAAGAAGTCTCTTGTGTCCCCAACACACCTAATACACTTGTCAGGTGTATAGGTGCACTATTTTGGCGAAGAGATAGTGAAATACAAGTGGTATGGATATAAGACAACGGTGCTAGAAAATAGCTTGATGGCGTGGAAAAGACTAAAGGCAAACTGAAATAAAGATGGAAGCAAGCAAACATGTAACAGATCTAGTAGCAAACGGTGTTTCAATGCTTAGAAACAAGGCCTATGGATCATACTTTCACTAGTGAACACTCTCATATACATATCTTCTCTTTATTATACTACTCTTAACTACTCTCCGGTTGAACACTCTAATCGTTGGTAGGGTTATAACAGCAGACCTCAAAGTAAGCCTTTCCTATCTAGAAAACCCCACACTGTCACCTTGAGTACTAGATGGGTCCAACAAACACCACAATTTCATAAAGACATCCAACTCCAAATATAACTCATAACAAGTATTTGTAATCTCTAGCCTAAGTGCCACCATGGTGAGCCCGCTGTCACTTTCACACACATGGGGAGAGCAGCGATCTATTAAAGCACTTGAGTAGCAAGGTGGATCTATAGATTACAAGCTCATGATCACAATATGATCATGCATAGAAGAGAGAATTGAACACATAGCTACCGGTAGAACCCTTAGCCTCGAGAGAGAACTACTCCCTCCTCATCATGGGAATCAGCAACGGCGATGGATATGGTGGTGGAGATCGATGGAGATGGCTCCAGGGGCACTTCCCTGTCCCGGCAGGGTGCCGGTACAGAGACTTTCTGTCCCCCGAATCTCCCCTTCGGTGGCGGCGGCGCTGCGGAATTTTTTGTGGCTGGAGGCTTGATTTCTTAGGGTTTATGCCTCGGGAGGCTTCTTATAGGACAGAGGGCAAGGTCGGTGGGTGGCCAGCGGGCCCACACCATGCCCTGGCGCGGCCTGGGGGGACCCGTGCCATGGGGTGGTGTGGCCACTCTGTGGCCCCTCTCTGACTCTCCTTCTGGCTCCGTGAGTCTTCCGGGAAAATATCAACTTTGGCTTTTGTCCCGTCCAATTCCGAGAATATTCATTTTTTGACTTCCTGGAAACAAAAACAACAGAAAATAGGCAACTGGCACTATGGCATCTTGTTAATAGGGTAGTCCAAGAAAGTCTATGAAAAGTACTCCAAAGTGTGGACAAAACACAAGAAAGTAGATAAAACCAAGCATGGAACATCAAAAATTATAGATACATTTGCAATGTATCAACATCCCCAAGCTTAACTCCTGCTCGTCCTCGAGTAGGTAAGTGATAAAAAGAAAGAATAATTTTTGAGGTGACATGCACCATCATAAACTTGATCAAAGTATTTGTAAAACATTCAAAGCTGGGATCATAATACTTCAATCATAACATGAAAGACAAAGTTCTAGCAATAAGACAAAGCAACTAAGTTGCAACATGAAAAGGCACAAACAAAAGATTCATGAATAACAATGCTTTGCAAGACGTTTGTTTGTTTCACATAAAGAAAACATAGCATAATGGCATACAGCTTGTCCCTCATAGAGTAGCAAATATAATTGCATAGGACACCTTCAAAGTTCATAAGAGCGACTAGATACAAATAGTTTAAAACAAGCAATATCAAGTTATGCATTAATCAGCTAGTCTTGGGACAATGCACATAGAACTAAGAATGTCCACTATGCTTTCAAAGTAGGTGCATAAAGATAGAAGGTGGAGACTCAATGTAATGGTGGAAGAAAGGCCTTTGTAAAAGGAAGTAGGGATTCAAGTCTCATAAAGAGCTTCCAAAAATTATGGTAATATATCTTTCAGCTCTCATTGCCCCTATCATAAGCATTTTGGAGGTGATTAAGGTTAAAGTGACACAACTAAGAGGATATGCTTGACAAGTTATAAACCGAAATCTAATGCCCCTTACTTACGAAGACCGAACCTCATGCTACTCAACTTTAGTCACGAGTAAGCTCTTGTCATTGTAAGTACATGTGTATCATAAAGAACCGCCAACGGGGTACCCCTTGCACATGATACAAGAGCTATCCCATAATCAAAATGACAAGGCAAGCAGACAATGAGCATCTCAGTGATCTTTTTATTTGCTATTTGCATAGGTTTTTATTGAGGATGCTTCATAGAGTGCTCATTATGGTTATGCTGCAAGTTTCCACCATGATTAGGCATTGCTTAGGCTAGTGGCCCAGGCGTTTCTCTAACACACATACAAACTCCATGTTCTTACAAGTTCCACTTTTATTTCACACCACCGGGATCCATAAGCAAAAGAACATGATATCAACGGAATATAAGTGCAATGTTGAAAGCGTTCCCCATGATACATGGTTATGCTAATTTCAACTTATAAAGCGCAAGCATATACGCAACAAATAAGGACCCAATGGTTCAAGTTTATTAGATGCAAAAAAGTAAGGTGTGCCATCAAGTTCGTGAGAGCTTTAATCACTAGTTTTCTCATAACAAGTTTAATTTGGAAGGTAAACAAAAGCATGAATATACTTTGGAATAGCATAAGCTAGTAGGTAGGTATGGTGGACTCTTTGGAATAACTTGGTTTAGGGAGTTGGATGCATGAGTGGAACTCATACTTGGTTGTGGAGGCTAGCAAAAGACTGGGAGCGACAAACTAAGAGAGCAATAATGGCCATAATCATGCAGAGCGACAAAACATCATTGATCAAAGCATAAAGTGATACTAAAAGTTGAAAACTAAAGGATCATAATGGCTATGGTGACTTGAGATATTCATAACATGATGTGAGCATGCGCCAAGTCAACCCAAATAAAGCATCAAAGGAGAATACCACTATACTATGCTTTAATATGCTAAAACACCGCATGATTCATCCAAGGCACATTAAGCAATCTCAATTGTTTATAACAAGTCATGCTACAGCAAAGAATACTAAGCATAAAGCCAAAACAATATCAAGCATGTCATGACAAAACATAGGCCACAGTCAAAAACGAGCTCTTTTTACCACATAAGCATGAACTTTCCTACTCTTTTCCAAACCAAACCAAACTATTTGCAAACCAACGAATGAAAGAAGGGGTCCAACCAATTTATTCAGAAAACTAAGCAAACCAAAGCAAACGAAAAACCAAAGCAAAAACGAAAAAGAAGACGCTCCAAGAAAAACACAACTGTGCATGAAACAATAAAAATGAAGCGTTTGGAAGAAACCTGGGATTTTTATTGATGAAGAAGGTGATGCCTTGGGCATCCCCAAGATTTGATGCTTGTACTTCTTGGGTATTTATTGGGATGACACACATGGCATCCCCAAGATTGAGCTTTAGTCCATCTTTCATCTCATTACTCATTTTTCCATACACCTGAAATTTTTCCTTCATACAGAACTTCACACAATCTTTATTAGCAACATTAGTGCACTCAAGATAAATAAGTCTTAAGGTTCAGTTCTAACACCAAACAAACTTCCATTAGAACACTAGATACTGTAGCAATTCCCTCAAAAAGCTCAATTTCCCAAAAGAACTCAAAAAGGAACCAACAAGAAGCAAATGCAGAAAATGGCAGAAATCTGTCAAAACAGACCAGCAGGTAAAGACGATTTTTTTCGAAGATCTTCTGTTGCTCAAATAAAAAAGTGTTGAACTAACTAAAGTTATATAACAACCTGGGGTAGAAGCAAAAAATTCACGCCTCAAAAGGACGTACAGAGATTTTACACGAATATTTACGGTGAAGCACATAAATCTGTTTCGGGACAGGAACTTTCCCAAGCATTACTTCTCTCTCATTAGAGGTTACTCTTGGCACAAAAAGCAAATAAAAAGGATAAGGAGCGGTTATTACAGAGGTAATAACTTCCAAGACTCATCTAAAACTTTTGTGTTATCTCCCAATAAGTACTTTTCTTTAACGCCTTTAAGTTAGGCATGATAGTTTTAGAAGATGCTCACATAAGAAATATGAATTTAAGTAAAAGAGAGCATCAAGAAGCAAATTCAAAGCACATTTAAGTCTAACCCACTTCCTATGCATAGGAATCTTGTAAACAAACAATTCATGAAAGCACAAAGCAACAAGCATAGGAAAGCAAAACAAGTGCAACTTCAAGACTTTCAACATAAAGAGGGGAACCTTAATATTATTGAGATACATAAAACCATGTTTCCCTCTCTCATAATAAATTTCAGTAGCATCATGAATAAAATTAACAATATAACTATCACATAAACCATTCTTATCATGAGCCACACGCATATAATAATTATTACTCTCCACATAAGCATAGTCATTCTTATTAATTTTAGTGGGAGCAAATTCAACAAAATAGCTATCACTCATCACCATAATCATCAAATATAGGAGGCATATTGTAGTCATAATTTACTTCTTCCTCAATAGTAGGTGGACTGAAAATAACATACTCATCATTGTAATCATCATATATTGGAGGTTTTGTATCATCATAAGCAATAGAATAGCTATCTTCCAAAGCTGGGGAACTAAAAAGATCATTTTCATAAAAACTAGCTTCCCCAAGCTTAGACTAACAACATTGCTATTAGCACGCAAATAAAGTTCCATAGGTTTTTTTAATTTTCTCTTCAAACACTTCATGTCCTAACTCAAGATAAATACTATAAAGATCTCTAATTTTGTTGTTGTTTTCCATTAAGACTAACTAGTGAAAACAAGAAACAAAAAGACAAAATTGCAGAATCTAAAGGAAATAACTTTGAGCACTTACACCAGAAAATAGGCGTTTGCCGTGGGAGGTTCTTCTTCTTTAATCCTCTGGTGTGAATACCTTTTACCTTACCTCCCCGGCAATGTTCGTTCCTAATCTCCACTTCTGTAGTCTTAAGCATTGATAGAAGCTCGTGAAGAGACTTCTTCATGCCATGCATGTTATAGTTCATCATGAAGCTCTTGTAGCTAGGTGGCAAAGATTGGAGAACACGATGTATGCCTAAGTCAATGGGAATCGTTATTCCCAAGGACACAAGCTTATCGGCGTACCCAGACATTTTGAGTACATGCTCACTAACAGAGCTATTCTCCTCCATCATGCAGCTAAAGAACTTTTCAGAAGCATTATAACTCTCTACAGCAGCATGGGTATCTGATGTCTACGCACTTCTCTTCTTGTAGACAGTTGTTGGGCCTCCAAGTGCAAACGTTTGTAGAACAGCAACAAGTTTTCCCTTAAGTGGATCACCCAAGGTTTATCGAACTCAGGGAGGAAGTGGTCAAAGGTATTCCCTCTCAAGCAACCCTGCAATCAAGATACAAGAAGTCTCTTGTGTCCCCAACACACCTAATACACTTGTCAGGTGTATAGGTGCACTAGTTTGGCGAAGAGATAGTGAAATACAAGTGGTATGGATATAAGACAACGGTGCTAGAAAATTGCTTGATGGCATGGAAAAGACTAAAGGCAAACTGAAATAAAGATGGAAGCAAGCAAACATGTAACAGATCTAGTAGCAAACGGTGTTTCAATGCTTAGAAACAAGGCCTATGGATCATACTTTCACTAGTGAACACTCTCATATACATATCTTCTCTTTATTATACTACTCTTAACTACTCTCCGGTTGAACACTCTAATCGTTGGTAGGGTTATAATAGCAGACCTCAAAGTAAGCCTTTCCTATCTAGAAAACCCCACACTGTCACCTTGAGTACTAGATGGGTCCAACAAACACCACAATTTCATAAAGACATCCAACTCCAAATATAACTCATAACAAGTATTTGTAATCTCTAGCCTAAGTGCCACCATGGTGAGCCCGCGGTCACTTTCACACACATGGGGAGAGCAGCGATCTATTAAAGCACTTGAGTAGCAAGGTGGATCTATAGATTACAAGCTCATGATCACAATATGATCATGCATAGAGAGAGATGAACACATAGATACTGGTAGAACCCTTAGCCTCGAGAGAGAACTACTCCCTCCTCATCATGGGAATCAGCAACGGCGATGGAGATGGTGGTGGAGATCGATGGAGATGGCTCCGGGGGCACTTCCCCGTCCCGGCAGGGTGCCGGAACAGAGATTTTCTGTCCCCCGAATCTCCCCTTCGGTGGTGGCGGCGCTGCGGAACTTTTCGTGGCTGGAGGCTTGATTTCTTAGGGTTTATGCCTCGGGAGGCTTTTTATAGGCCAGAGGGCAAGGTCGGTGGGCGGCTAGGGGGCCCACACCATGCCCTGGCGCGGCCTGGGGGGGACCCGCGCCATGGGGTGGTGTGGCCACCCTGTGGCCCCTCTCCGACTCTCCTTCTGGCTCCGTGAGTCTTCCGGGAAAATATCAACTTTGGCTTTTGTCCCGTCCAATTCCGAGAATATTCATTTTCTGACTTCCTGGAACCAAAAACAGCAGAAAACAGGCAACTGGCACTGTGTCATCTTGTTAATAGGTTAGTCCAAGAAAGTCTATGAAAAGTACTCCAAAGTGTGGACAAAACACAAGAAAGTAGATAAAACCAAGCATGGAACATCAAAAATTATAGATACATTTGCAATGTATCAGTATCGAAAATCATTTTCAATTGTCCCATGGTATCAAAGGCATTGCCATTTTCGAAACACTTTCGAAGTTCTGGCTCTAGCCCATACAGTATGCCGCAATGAACTAAGTTGTGGTCCTCCTGACGAGTTATATAGACATTCTTTTCCTCGTCAGGGGCATCAGGAGCTGGTGGAGGGCCTAGCGGCGCCTCTAGCACATATTGCTTTTGTGCAGCAGTGAGGAGAATCCTCAAATTCATATCCCAGTTGGTGAAGTTGCTACCATTCGCAGCAAGTTTCTCTTTCTCCATGAACACATTGAAATTAAAAGAAGGTGGTGCCATCTACAACAGAATTTGTAAAGTTTATTTAGACTAAGTTTATGATAGGTTGAGTTCAACTAATCCAAATTACTAATGAACACCCACTCAAAAACGGCATCCCTCGTGTATTTTTGGTGATTACATGAACCAAATCCACTACACCAAGTCCGATCATCACGTGAGTCGGTGTAGCTTCAAAGGCGAGCATCTATATGGGCATCATATCAACTATATGACTCATGCTTAACCTTTCGGTCCGTGTTCCAAGGCCATGTCTGTACATGCTAGGCTCGTCAAGTAAGAACCTTAGTATTCCGCGTGTGCAAAACTGTCTTACACCCGTTGTATGAAAGCGCGGAGTCGAGTACACCCGATCATCACGTGATGTCTCGAAACACGATCCATAGAACGGTGCATATTGAAGGAAGAACACATTTTATTATGATATCTAAATGAGGGATCATCTTACAATGCTACCAAAAGCGCCAAGCTAGCAGTATAAGATGCTAACATCTAATGTGTAAAGTGAGATGATATGGTCCATGCATTTGATCTCTATCATTTGCATCGTGGTATGATATCTATCATTCCTTTGTGTGTAAGGCCAAGGTCTATGGAACTTAAACGTTGAGTGTGTTGTAAGAGTATCTATCATACATCTACTTACAACAATACCATATCAAGATACTGGCCCAGCAACGATCTAAACTAGACGCCTCTAATTTATCAATTGCATGTTTTACGTGGTTTAGGGCTTTCGGAGATAGAACCGGTCTTACCTACAAACATGAACCACAACGAGGATAACCAAGTTATTAGCAACTCATTGTAAATCAGATATTGACTATAGTAGGAGAGACAGACACCCGCCAGCCACTTATGCAAAACTAGTTGCATGTCAGTCGTGGAACCGGTCTCATGTACGATGACATGTAAGGTTGGTCCGGGCCGCTTCATCCCACTATGCCACCAATATCCAAAATACATGAAAGAAGCAATAACATGATCATCATCGCCCACATATAAACATATGTGTACTACCCGTGCAAAGCACCTACGCATAGATCAGGCTCTGGTACCACTGTTGGGTTCGCAGCATAGAAAACAAAAAAATTCCTACGATGAGAACTATACGCCAAGAATCTATCTACTAGATACAGAGCAACGGGTGGACATATATCCATGGAGAACTTACCCTCGAAGACAACAGAGTCTTGTTAACGAGTTGGAACTCGTGGATGATGTAGTCGTACGCTTGCCGATCTCAAGATCTTGTGGAAGTCCGAGCGCCGCAAATCAGCAGCGCATCCATCCTCGCACACACCGGACAACCTCCACCTCCTCGCTCCAGTGAATCAGCGGAAGAAGCAACTCCTTCCAGACGGAAGGGCACCGGGAACATGTATCTCGCTAATCCGAGAACATGGGGGAATATCTAGAGGGGAGAGAGATCCTTCACGAGGAGGTGTTCTTTGTAAGGGAGGAGAGGGGAGCTTTTTATAGGAGAGGGGGGCTCCTCCCCTCCCATGTCCGGCGGCCAAGGGGGGTGCCCCCACCTCTTCCTCATTCATATGGTGGGAGCTCCACTCACATCAATTTTCACTCCATCCAAAATTCCACTCACATGCATTAAATTTCCACCAAATTTAATGCAACTCTCAATTAATAAAACTCTTTTATTTATTTTATTCAGAATTTTGTTAATTACTTTAATTAACAAACATTCACATAAAACCCCTTGCAACATTTCAATATCACATGAAGAACCATTTTCTGCAATTTCACCCGAAACAATTCCGGTTTCTATCGAAACAATTCCTGCGCTTTGCAATCCTTTTGTCTGAAACATATGTGCTACAAAATGGTGTCTGGCAACCGTTAAGTGTGTCACCCTACAGTTCGTGAATAATGCAGACATGATTGAGACTCCTCTCAGATCAATAATCAGAAGCGGGACCTGGAGATCCATACCGACTCCTGCACATTCAACGATGACTTCTGTGACCGTGAGAACCTTTAACGCTAGTAACTTAATACCTTTGTCTCATGATATAATACATGTCCGATATTCGATCATTAGTATCCAAATACCAGTTTGATCTCATTACCGACATGCACTCTTTTCTCGTTCCCGTGATATAACATTCTAGTGATCACATCACTTGCTTGCAAGCTATCTTAATGTGATATCACCGAGAGGGCCTAGAGTATATCTATTTGTCATCGGGATTGACAAATTCCACTCTTGATCCATGAGCCTCAACATGACATCTTCGGAGTATCTGAACCCACCTTTATAGTCACCCTTTTACGGTGTGACGTTTGATGTTATCAAGATACTCTTCCGGTGTTAGGAATTAACATGATCTCATGGTCTAAGGACTAAGATTACTTCGTATGATGTTATAGCAATGTAAACATAATGACTTTGATCGTAATGCTATACTTCGGATGAATGTTCATCACATCATTTCACAAATGTTGTGACCTCGTTATTAAAAACATCCAATGTCCATGATCAGGAAACCTTGATCATCTTGTTAATCAATGACCTAGTTTGGAAGAGAGGCATAACTAGGAACCCTTTTTGTTTATTAATCACACATGTATTGACGTTTCCTATCAATACAATTATAGCATGCAAAATAAAGATCTATCATATACAAGGAATACATAATAACAACTTTATTATTGCCTCTTAGGGCATATTTCCTTCACCCGTGACCTAGTCACATGCTTGCAAGCTTTATCAATGCAACATCACCGAGATGGCCACATGTATCTGTCCCTTACATGGACTAGAAAAATCCTGGTCTTGATATGTACTCCTCTACGCATCCCTTCGGAAAACCCGAGTGGTACCTTTTTGATCACCCTGTTACAAGATGATTCTTGATAACCATCTAAGCTTCTTTCGGAATGGTGATTTGCATTACCTCACAGTTAAAGGATTAGGTTGCGAGGTTCTCTGTGTTTTATCATCAATGGTGAACTTTGTAACTAGATCTCGTTAAGATATAACGATCGGATGTTTGTCTATCATGTTATTCAACTAATAACATGACCTCATTGTCAGTTGGCATAAATGCCCATGATCTCGAAACACAGACCATCCTCATGACCAATGAACTAGTTCACTAGAGGTAACTAGAGACACGGTTTGTTTACATCCCACACGTGTATTAACGTTTCATATTAACACAGTTATAGCACAGTATGAAACGTATTATGAACATATAGGAGATATATCAAATAATACACTTTATTATTTGCGTCTAGGGCATAACTCCTTGACCAGCCACTAGCAGCCATGCCTCGCTGCAAGATCACCAATTGGACCAAGATTCGGGAGATGTGCCGCACCCGCTTCCCGGAGGTGGAGATCGACATTGTCGACCTCTAGGCCATGATGTTGTCCCAACGCATGACCAAGCTGCAGGTGGTGGCCTTCGAGGTGGAAGGCCGTGTGGCTGAGGCGGCGCTGGAGCAGGTGGTGGAGGCGGCCATAAAGGTGTCTGTCCAATGGGCGATGCGCGAGATTCACCATGTCGCCGCCAAGGAAGTGGTGGAGGCGGTGGCCAAGGAGGCCGTATCAGCAGCCTCCATGTGATGCGCCATGAGACGGCCATGACCACGCTAGAGGAGGTGACCACGCAGGGAGATGGAAGCGGCAGAGCATGCCACTTACACGGCGGCAAAGGAGGCACATATGGCTATGGTCGTCGAGGTGGTGGCTGCATGGGCTCTCGCTGACGGGGACGAGACGGAGGTGGAGAGGGACGACAAGGAGGAGGGGTAGGGGTTTCGGTGCAGAAAATCGAAATTTTACTATGAAGGATTGCCCCGATGCCCAAGATCTATCTACTAGTAATGCAGTAAAGACCGAGAGGTTTTGGATACATACCCTTGTAGTCCGAAAGTAGTTAATGTTCCGAGGGGAACATGGTTGAAGTAGTCGCGCTCGTAGCCGACCTCAAGGTCGCGAAGCTCCTCGTCGGTCACCCTTGCTCCATCACCATGTAGCAGTCTGGCTCACGACATCCAAAGTGCCCCAAATGTTGCACCTCGTGGCTTTGTACACATACGGTGTACAACGAGAACCTCTGTCTCCCTGATCCCGCCAGGAGTACGTGCGGAAGTTAGATCTCCGGCTATGGAATCCCCGCAGCGCAACGGCGTGCTGCAAGTGCGTTATCTCTTGCGCGAACATACCTAGGCCGTGCCAATGCATGGAGACACCTAAAGATAGAGGGATTGGAGAGGAGGAGGAGTTCCCAACTCATGGGATCTGTTGTTTGATGTGTTCCTCCAAGGGGGAGAGGGGGCCTCTTTATATAGGGGTCTTACCCCTTCCCCAAGCCAACCGGGCGGCGGCCAAGGGGGAAGGGGCGGCGGCCAAGGGTGGGAGCCATCCCTAGGGCGCCCCCAAACCCTAACCCAAGCCGCCGGCCAGGGAGGCATCCATTTTCTCCAAACCCTAGTTGCCTTGGCCCTTCCCACTTTCGGTTTCCCTCATGGTCCTTTTTCCCTAGGAAACTTGTCCCCTTAGTGGAATGCCCTGTCAAATTAGATTCTAATATTATATTTAATATGGATTAATATGTAAATACATATTACCAAATCCGATTTGACCCGAAACACCTTTTGTTTCCCCTTCTATATCGTCCGAACAGATTCCGAACTCCCGGAACGATTTTGGTCCTCTCACTAAACTTTTTCGGTTTCCCTTCTTTCTCCGAACAACTTAGGATCTCTCTCCACAGAACAATTTTGGCATTCTCTTTCTCTACTATGATTCAAACTTATGGATAATCTCTAGCTCGTCGCACCCTTAAGTGGATCCCCTCATGGCTCAGGAATGGCACATACATGACTAAGACTCCTCTTGCGTCAATGATCAACAACGGGACCGGGATGCCCATAATGACTCCCTATGCATTCCAGATTGACGATGTCATTTGAACCGTAAACATCGAGTCTATTTCCCTTTCTTTCTTCGATACTACTTGTCCGAGATCCAATCGTTAGGTATCTCCATACCTTGATCAATCTCAACAAGTACTATTTACTTGTTACTGCAAAATTACATCCCCGTGACCTGGTCACATGTTGCAACATTTATGGATGTAATCTCACCAAGTCGGCCTAACTATATCTTACCTGTCACTGGGTGAACAAATCCCGGTCTTGATGCATAGGCCTCAACCTGTTCCTCCGGACACCCAGCATACACCTTCATAATCACCATTTCACTGAGTGACGTTTGATGCAGTCAAAGCAGCCTCGGGAGACAGTGATTAATATGATCTCACGGTCTAAGGAGAAGGAGACTACGTTTCTGACTATTGTAACGATGAACTTTGTGACTTAATTATGTCACAATCTTTGAGGAATGCCCATCACATCATTCACCAATGATATGAACTCGTTATCAACAGGCCCTATCATCCTATGATCAGGAAACCTTAATCATCTGTTGCCCAACGAACTAGTATCAATAGAGGCTACTAGGGACTTATGTTTCATATCACACATGTATCAATGTTTCCACTTGATACAGTTATAGCACAATATGAAACTATTACGAACATTATTGGGATATGACAATAATAAAACTTTTATTATTTTCCTCTAGGGCATATTCCCTTCACTCTCCCACTTGAACTAGAGTAGAAATAATCTAGCTTGCATTTACTAATCATAAACCATATCCCCATATACGTTTGTTGATCATGCACGCTCAAGGGAAACGTCCTATCCCTGTTCTGTTTTAGCAGATCATTATGTCTTTTGCAAATTATTAATGTCTTGACATTCCCTCATTATCTCATAATGAGTTAAAGTATTCGTTTTGGCAAGTGAGACTTTGTTTCTATCATTTACAATGATGGTCGTTGAGTCAATTTAACCTTCACTGTTATCATGTAAACTCCGAAAACATACTTACAGAAGTCGAACTTCTTTAGCCAAAATATACTTTACCTTTATGTAGATCCTAGTACATAACTTGCAACTATCTTCCTACCTTTGCTTCTTGCATTTTAAGAACAAACTTAACTCTGGTTCAGTGATTAACTCTAGAATCACTTGAAGACATGTTCTTCCAACCAGATCCTTGGGTCAAATTACATTGAGTATACAATATGGTTCCATGGAAGAACCTATGACTGATGCATAGGAGATGTAATGCATCTCTTTCTTTTTTAACCATAGTTGTAATACTGAGACTTACTCAATGCTTCATACAAGTAAGAACTCTTTCTTAACCTTGTTCCATTCTGAACTCCTTTAGAATCTTACCTAGGACACTCTGAACATCTTCAGAATCAAGTCCAAGAAGCATTCAACAATAATGTTTATTAAACTTACCAATCTATCTTAATAGATTCCACTATTTAATAACTTATTAATTCATATTTACTAGCTTAAATATAATTAATACCAATCACATCATTCATATATGTCATCCACATATTTCAGAACGATAATATGCTCCCATTCAAATATGGCATCCATATATGAGATCTAGTGACTAGCTCCCTCTCAAAATGGCATCCATATGAGATCTAGGGATTTCACTTAGCTCCCACTCAAAATATGTATCCTACATATTGAGTCTTAGCCAAGCCATTAAGCTTCCACTCAAAAACATGTCTCTTACATATTAAGGTTAAGCCAAGCCAATATGCTCCCACTCAAATGAAAGTCCTCTCAACAATATTGGACTTTCCAAAATTCTTTGATCACCATCAAATTGAGAATTCTAGCTGCGAGTTCCCAATATCCATATATTGCCGAGGTAAATCCAATACACTGAAGCATCGCTACCTTTGTAGTCAACTCCTTGAATTTGTCCAAACTTGCTTTGCGACAAATCGAGATTTATGTCTTTCATTCATTTCTTTCTCATGACTTTGTAGTCATTTGGAAATATCAAGTAAACCTCTTTACTTAATAAGATCAAGTAACACATTACTTTTCAATCTTGAATGTAACTTAATACATGATTTTATGACTCCTAGTCATTTCTCGCACTTAGGTCCATCACGCTTCTTTGTATTTCATAGGTATGTCTTATTCATATAACATGACTAGTGAATCAAGATATAATTCTGCTAACTTGCAGAATACATTCTTGGATCCTACTTTCTTTTGTAAAAGTATTCTCTGAAACTTTATGATCATTATCATTAGTTTTTCATCTATTTGTAGAGTTTGGTTTCATGAAACAAATTTCACCGTGCCACTCAACAATCAGGAGGTAAGGTAAAATACCTTGTTTTGGACTTTTGCTCTCTTCCACATGTATCTTTCATGAAGACACATAAACCTAGGACAAAAACAGGTTTGCCCTCTATGGAACATGTATTCATAGTTTCCTAAGAATATGCTACAATTACTTGTTTATTCGTCATGATTTCGAATCATCAAAACCTCTAGAAACTCGAACATGCCATAACTCTTATGGTGTTGTTTCCATGAATCTATAGATGTTCCTTTGTATTTCAAATGAGTGTTTGCTTATTTTTGTCTTTAACTCTAAATGATAACTATAACCCTGATAAGAGATAATATTAGACCATATGTATCTAATACAACATGATTATGATATCTAGACATGTCAACACCTTTGAATTTGTCTAATTATCATAATTTGTGAAACATCTTTCACAAGTACTTTTATTCCAATACTTAACTAAAATACTTTAGTCATATTGATCAAATCAAAGAGACTTTGTATTCCTGTTAATTCCATATCCCACTTTGTTTTGAACTCATTTGAACAATTTAAATCGTTTCAAAACTTCTGTTTCATTAAGTAAATACACTTATTCACTTAAGTCCACAATGTAATAATGATTTCCACTATTTGTTGAAAATGTGATACATCACTATGTATAAGATTCAACATTTCTTCACATATCACCGTTTTACGGGAATGCGGAGTTTTAGTCATTTCACCAAACGAGGTATGATTTTGCAAAGTCTCCGGATCAAATATCCAAGACCCCAATTTTCATCTAAGTGAAAAACATGCAATAACCACCTTGACTTAAACAATAGTGTCACGTCATTATTAAACTGTGTATATCTTTTAGCATTATAATCCTTTATAAATGATTAACCTATTATCATTAACATAGTGATGAGAAACTCATTTATAATCATAATGTGACCATAAAGGTATTACTCATAAGAACGGTACAACTGGCTTGCAACTTATTTATATGAACAATCGTCTCGCCTAAAGCAAGACGCATAAGAAAGGGTTATAAAATTATATTTAAGTCCATTAATCCAAAAGATAATCTTTGAGTAAAGGAGTGATGTCGGCCATCAAATAGTTTGCTTCTCATCATCCAACCACATTGCCTCAATTCGAGCAATTCTCAAGCAGACCATCCAGCTTTTCACAAAAAATGGGACAAGTATCCAATACTTTGTAAACTGCAACGAGTTATGCAAGGTTACATTTATAAATTTGTATATCTAACATATACTCTTTTTCATCCATGACCTCCATTACAATCAAGCCTTTTTGAGAGTTCGCAACTTTAACGCAAGATTGCTAAGTGATTCTCCAAATATTCTGTTTTCATCCACCACGGAAGAAAACTCATCTAATGGATCATACCTTATGTGCCTTATTTTGCAGAATGCAAAATAGTAGTCCAAATCTCCATCGAATGGAGAATTACCCCTTTTGTATGATTTATGGAGAAAACACAAAATTTGTGGAGTCATCAGATTATCTCCAAATTGTTATTGTATCAAGAAGAGAAGATCAGCTTATTACGAGGATATCCCTTTGGTGTGGGTATTAATCTATGAAGTTGGACCCTTTTGCTAAGTTCCATTTCTAGAAAGAAATTTCTCATGGTTGCAAAGGACCTCAATGAGATAGGCCATGATCTACTAAGATATTTGCAAACACACATCTAGACTTAGTTCATAATATGAGTTCAAGTCATAATTGAGCTCCCACTAAAATAGTCATCCCCTGGATGATTTTAGCAATCACGCGATCCCAATTTCACTATGCAACCCCCGATCGTCACGACCGGCAACATATCTTCAAAGGTAGACATTCTCCAATGTCAACCACATCATCCCTGTTACTCATGCTCGATCTTTCGATCTCCTGTGTTCCGACTCCATGTTTGCACATGCTAGGCTCGTGAACTCAAACTTGTGTGTATTGTAGTGTAACCTTTCTTACACCCACTATATGCAAACGTAGATATGTCTAGCCCCCGATCGTCACAGCCGACATCATAACGAAGAACTTTCTTGGTGGTGCACACACAAGGGGAACACTATAATTGGAATTTCAAGGCCATGTCTGCACATGCTAGGCTCACCAATTCAATATTTGTTTTAATAGGGATCATCTTATCTATGCAGCCATTGAGTATTTAATACTAGCACACAATAAGATGCAAAGCATGTATCAACATCATATGTATATTGTGATATGATATGGTCCTTTCTTGCACCTTGATCTCCATCAAGTTCTCTGGCATGATCTCCATCATGCCACTGGCATGATCTCCATCATGCCACTGGTTTTGACGCCAAGTCCACAACGCCACCAGTAGGTTGTCCATCGAAACGATGGCTATTACTACACAACTTAGTAATATAAAAGTAAACTACTTTACCTTCATAACAACCATGACCATAACAAATCACATGTCCCTCCTGCAAAATAAACTTAGACATCTCTAGTTTATCTATTGCAAGTTTTACATGGTTGTTAGGGCTTTCGCAATAGGATCGTTTCTAATCTACGAACTTTCCAACCACAACATGGATCCATACAATTGTCTCTACTACACCCCTTTCAGGGGGTCCGTTGTAAATGCTATATCAACTATTGTAAGAGAGACATACACCCGCTATCCACTTATACGGAACAAGATGTATGTTAAGCGTGGAACCAGTCTCGCGTAAGAGTACGCGTAAGGTCAGCCCGGGCCACTTCATCAAACAATCCCGTGATATAAACAAGTACACGTGGGAGGGTGAAAACTATAGCATCAATGCCTGCACAACACATGTGCGTACTAGCCGTACAACACTACTACACATAGATTGGCTCTAATACCATTGTTGGGGTTCCGGTGTAGAAAATCAAAATTTTAATATGACAGATCGTCCCGATGCCCAAGATCTATCTACTAGTAATGCAGTAACGGCCAAGAGGTTTCAGATACATACCCTTGTAGTCTAAAAGCGGTTAACGTTCCGAGGGGAACGTGGTTGAAGTAGTCGCGCTCGTAGCCGACCTCAAGGTCACGAAGCTCCTCGCAGGTCACCCCTTGCTCCATCACCATGCAGTAGTCTGTCTCACGACATCCAAACTGCCCCAAGTGTTGCACCTTGTGGCTTTGTACACATACAGTGTACGACAAGCACCTCCGTCTCCCCAATACCTCCGAGAGTACGTGCGGAAGTTAGCTCTCCGGCTATGGAATCCCCGCAGCACAACGGCGTGCAGCAAGTGCATTACTCTTATGCGAACAGCCCTAGGCTGTGCCAACACAAGGGCACAACTAGAGAGAGAGAGAGATTGGAGAGGAGGAGGAGTTCCCAACTCATGGGATATGTTGTTTGATGTGTTCCTCCAAGGGGAAAGGGGGCCTCTTTATATAGGGGTGGAGGGGTAGGCTTACCCCTGCCCTAAGCCAACCAGACGGCGACCAAGGGTGGAGAGGTGATGGCCAAGGGTGGGAGGAAGCCATAGGGTGCACCCAAACCCTAACCCTATCTGCCTGCCAGGGGGCAGCCCTAGGCGCAAAACCCTAGGCGCCTTGGCCCTTCCCACTTTCGATTTCCCTCATGGGCCCTTTTTCCCTAGGAAACTTGGCCCATTAGTGGAATACCCTTTCAAATTAGATTTTAATATGTAAATACATATTAAAAAATCTGATTTGACCCGAAACACCTTTCGGTTCCCCTTATATATCCTCCGAACAACTTCAGAACTCCCGGAATGATTCTGGTCCTCTCACAGAAGTTTTCCGGTTTCCCTTCTTTCTCCGAACAACTTTAGATCTCTCTCCATGGAACAATTCTGGATTTCTCTTTCTCTACTATGATTCCAACTTACGGATAATCTCTAGCTCGTCGCACCCTTAAGTGGATCCCCTCATGGCTCGGGAATGGCACAAACATGACCAAGACTCCTCTTGCATCAATGATCAACATCGGGACCGAGATGCCCATAATGACCCCCTGTGCATTCTAGATTGACGATGTCGTTTGAACCGTAAATGGCGAGTCCATTTACCTTTGTTTCTTCGATACTACTTGTCCAAGACCCGGTCGTTAGGTATCTCCATAACTTGTTCAATCTCGTTACCGATAAGTACTGTTTACTTGTTACCGCAAAATTACATCACCGTGTCCTGGTCACATGTTGCAACATTTATGGATGTAATCTCACCAAGTCGGCCTAACTGTATCTTACCCATCACTGGGTGAACAAATACCGGTCTTGATGCATAGGCCTTAACCTGTTCCTTCGGATACCCAACATACACCTTTATAATCACCATTTCACTAAGTGACGTTTGATGCAGTCAAAGCAGCCTCGGGTGACAGTGATTAATATGATCTCGCGGTCTAATGAGAAGGAACTTTGTTTTTGACTATTGCAATGATGAACTTTGTGAATTGATCGTGTCGCAATCTTTGAGGAATGTCCATCACATCGTTCACCAATGATATGACCTCGTTGTCAATAGGCCCTATCACCCTATGATCAGCAAACCTTGATCATCCATTACTCAACGAACTAGTATCAATAGAGGCTACTAGGGACTTATGTTTCATATCACACCTGTATCAATGTTTCCACTTGATACAGTTATAGCACAATATGAAACTATTACACACTTTATTGGGATATGACAAAAATAAACCTTTTATTATTTTCCTCTAGGGCATATTCCCTTTAGGATTAGCCAGAAGCAGAGGCAGAGGAGTGGGAGGAGGGAGAGGAGGCGATCGCCGTCCTCCTACAGATCGCGCATGCGCTGGGCTTCGGCCCCAACGGGGCTCCGGCTAAGGCATAAGCCATGCGTCGGGCAAAGTCATTGGCAGCAACGATAGCAAAGGTGCTCGCCGACCAGGAGGTGAGGGACTACTGGGCCGCCGAGATAGAGAAGGCCCTGGCGTATGAGGCGGCAGAGGATCGCAGGAAGGAGGCAGGCAAGGAGGCGGCTCACGTCTATGTCCGTGACCGTTTTCGCGAATGCCTCCAGTAGCGGGTCATCTAGTTTGATAGGGCGGCGATCGACGTTGCTAGTGGCAATGGAAACGGTGGTCGCGACCACGCGGGCCGCGGCAATGGTGGCCGTGACAACGGCGGCGAGTAGCCATAGGGACGACCTCCTCTAGTAGTAGATAGTCCCTTTTTATTTTGTTTAAATGTGTTGTTTTGTAATTGGTAGGTGAAAGTGCAATTGACATCGCCTAGAGGGGAGGGTGAATAGGCTTTTAAAATTATTATGGTTTAGGCTCTAGTACATGCGGAATAAAACTAACGTTTAATTTATAGAGCACAAACCCCACAAACACTAGGCTCACCTAAGTGCACCAACAACTTATGCTAAGAAACACAAGCAACAAGGAAATAGGAATATAAAATACTTCAAGCACGATGGCTATCATAATGTAAATTGCATAAGTAAAGGGCTCGGTTGAGAGATAACCGATGGACGTGAAGACGAAGATTTTTATCCCGAAGTTTGCTTCCAAAGAAGCTACGTCTCTGTTGGAGAGGTGCGATAGTGTAACGCTCTCCGTATTCCACGAGTGGCTCACCTCGAGGTGTGGTGGCTCGATTCTCACCCAACGCCACACAAGGCCTCACCCCGGATGCGAAGGCACACAACTCAACAACGCCACAAAAGGCTCACCCTATTCTCCCGTGAGCTCGCCACAAAGGCCTACTCATGATCCACTAAGGGACACTTGAGAGTGTTCACCAAACCCGTACAAGGTTGGGGAAATCTCCACAACTCAATTGGAGGCTCCCAACAACAAAGGCACAAAAGGCTACAAGCTTGAGGCCACTCCACAATGGAGGCCACAAGAAGTCAACAACCCAACCACACAACCGTCTAAGGTTCCAAGAACCCAAGAGTAACAAACCCACAAGCTTGTACTCGCCAAATCTCCGGGGAGAACTCAAACCTATGCAACAAATGCAAAGGAAAGTCCTTCACTCCCAAATTCCAACAAAGCTACAAAAGCTATTGGGAGAATAAGGGAGGAAGAACACAAGAGGAGAACACAAAACTCTCCAAGATCTAGATCCTAAGTATTCCTTCACAAAGAAGGGATTTGGTTTGGGGGATTGTGGATCTAGATCTCCTCTCTCAAATCCCTCAAAAATATGCAAGAATCATAGGAGGGGGAAGGGGAGAGGGCAAGCTCTTCAAGGTCAATAATGGAGGAGAGAGAGAGAAAACATGAGCAGAAGAACTCGTGCCCACGAAGGGAAAGAGGAGCCCCTTTTAAAGGGCTCCCAGATCTAACCGTTTGTGCATTCACGACCCTGACCGAAACTTCTGGTGGGAGGCCGGAACTTCTGGTGGCACCCAGCCAATGGTCAAATACTGCAATGAGAATGGCAGAAAAACGAATCTGACCAGAACTTCCGGCGGTCCACCGGAACTTCCGCTGAGAGCGATACTACCACCAGAAATTCCGACCAAAGTTCCGGAAAAAGGAGCAAACCAAACAGATAAGTTACTGAAGCTGGACAGAATTAGAGCCAGAATTTCACTCGGAACTACTAGCGGCAATTATGCCCGGGCGGTATTTCCGGTGCCTGGCTGGCACTTCCGGGGGAGGCGAAACTACCGCCTCAACTTACGGTCAAAAATCCGCCAAATAGAACACCTCAAACAAAGAGGTTACTGAACCTGAGCAGAAACAGCACTGGAACTTCCACCGGTACTACCAGCGGCAAATTGCCCTAGCGGTACTACCGGTGGCAGGCCAGAACTTCCGGTCAGTGAAAACTCAGAAACTGAAACTGCCATAACTTTCGCATCCGAACTCCAAACGAGATGAAACCATTTTTTTTTGTAAAGATAGAGATGAGTAGAATCCAACAAAAGATCAAAAACCACAATAAGATATGCAAGGAAATCCTTATTTGATGAACTAGAGCTTGTTATGATGATGACCACAAGCTCTAGATCCTCTCATGGACAAGATCCAAATAACAACCAAGAAAGATGATGCTACGTATGCAAAGGTTGGAGCTCTCTCTGAAAGATGTGATCGAGTCACTCACTCGAGAGCCCCTCTTGATAGTACGGCTATCTATCCTAAACCCGGTCTCCCAACAACACGAGACCGGCAAAAGAGAAACCATATCAAGATCATACCTTTACCTTGAGCGACCCACTTGAGCTTGATGTAGATCGCCTTGACCTTCTCAAGATGGAACACCTTTCTTGATTGCGTTTGCTTGCTCTTGCTTGATGAAGACTTGTGAATTGCTCCCCATACTCCATGGGGAAGCCTATTCTTTGAACTTGTCTTCATCACTCCATGATCACCAAGGATGGCAAGCATCAAGCTGGAGATCTTCTTGAGATGGCGCATCTTGAGCTTGCATTTCATTTCTTCTATCCCCATGATGATGGTGTATTGAAGATGCACATAAGGAACTCCATCTTCTTCTTCAATACACACTTGATCTTCTTCTTCTTCTTCTTTGAGACCACCACATGGCCCAAGTGATGCCAATGGACAAACCTACAACTAAAACTCAATTTACACATTAGTCCACAGGGATTACCATTAATTACCAAAACCACACATGGGGGCATACATGTCCTTTCAGCAGGCCCTAATCTAATGAAAAATAAGTTTAAGCAGTAATGTTTCACTTACATATGGGTCCAGACTGGCCGACTAGTCCGGACGGACGAGTTCAGACACGCTCGGATGGGTTGGGTCGACTCGGTGGAGATGCCCTAACACTTTGTATCAAAAGGCATCATCCACCATATTTTTCCCAATTTTGTGGATGTCCTCGTCGGACATGGGGATATTCAAGCAGCAATAGGGCCGAGCGGTTTGGGATTTGCTTCTCATCAAAATGGATCTGACCATGAAGGTAGACTTCGATACGGTCACCGCGTCTATCGCGGAATCGATCACGGTCTCCATCGTGCGGTGGTGGCAACAACCCTAAAGGACACCAACGACACGCCCGATGGGTTCCTTGTGTGGAGGATGGATCTAAACGCCAAGGCCAAGACATCCTAGCTTGGATCATAGTGATTTGGCAACCGACACCCTCAATTGCTCCCTTCCTTAGAGCATCTCCACTCGGGTTCCTAGCAGGTCGTTCCCAGGGCGTTGTTTTTCATCCGGACGCTGAAAAATGGCCCAATCGTTTTCCGAGGACGCCGATTTCGTCCGGATTTAGCCCAACTTCCATACGTCGTTCCTAGGCCGATCCCGACGCGCCGGGAATACACTGGAAACGCCAGACAAAGCAAATTCGGCGGGGGGGGGGGGGGGGGGGAATGGCTCCCCGTGTGGACCCGCCCAGTCGGCGACAAGAAGCCGATTTGTCATCATCCTTCCGCCTTGGCTCCTGCGACAGACCGCCAGGCAATGACTGATCATCTCATCGACCATGCATCTTAGTAAAGGTGCGCCACCACCGCCTCGCATTCCCGTCGTTCCCGTTTTCTTGCCCATGCCACTGCACCCTATTGGGGTTCCGATGCAGAAAATCAAAATTTTACTATGATGGATTGCCCTGATGCCCAAGATCTATCTACTAGTAATGCAGTAATGACCAAGAGGTTTCAGATACATACCATTGTAGTCCGAAAGCAGTTAATGTTCGGAGGGGAACATGGTTGAAATAGTCGCGCTCGTAGCCGACCTCAAGGTCGTGAAGCTCCTTGCAGGTCACCCCTTGCTCCAACACCATGCAGCAGTCTGTCTCACGACATCCAAAGTGCCCCAAGTGTTGCACCTCATGGCTTCATACACATATGGTGTACGACGAGAACCTCCATCTCCCTGATCCTGCCGACAGTACGTGTGGAAGTTAGATCTCTGGCTATGGAATCTCCACAGCGCAACATCATGCTGCAGGTGTGTTGTCTCTTGCACGAACAACCCTAGGCCATGCCAACGCGTGGAGACAACTAGTGAGAGATATTGGAGAGGAGGAAGAGTTCCCAACTCATGGGATCTGTTGTTTGATGTGTTCCTCTAAGGGGGAGAGGGGGCCTCTTTATATAGGGGTGGAGGGGGTAGGCTTACCCCTTCCCCAAGCCAACCGGGCGGCGGCCAAGGGGGAAGGGGCGGCGGCCAAGGGTGGGAGCCATCCCTAGGGCACCCCCAAACCCTAACCCAAGACGCCGACCAGGGAGGCATCCCTTTTCTCCAAACCCTAGTTGCCTTGGCCCTTCCCACTTTCGGTTTCCCCCATGGGTCCTTTTACCCTAGGAAACTTGGCCCATTAGTGGAATACCCTTTCAAAATAGATTTTAATATTATATTTAATATTGATTACATTAATTAATATGTACATACATATTACCAAATCTTATCTGACCAGAAACACCTTTCGGTTCCCCTTCTATATCCTCCGAACTGCTTTGAAACTCCCATAATGATTCCGGTCCTCTCACCGGAACTTTTTCGGTTTCCTTTCTTTCTCCGAACAACTTTGGATCTCTTGATGACCCACAAGTATAGTGGATCGCAACATTCTTCGAGGGAAGTAAAACCCAATTTATTGATTCGACACAAGGGGCGCCAAAAACTATTTATAAGCCTTAACAACTGAGTTATCAATTCAGCTGCACCCGGAAACAGTCTTGCTCGCAGTAGTTTATTAGTAGCAACAGTTTTGTAATAGCAAGAGCAAAGTAATAGCAGTAGTAAAAGTAAAGATAGTAATAATAATTGCAGTAAACCGTAGGATTAAAGCGCGGTAGGCATAGGGATGGATGGATGGGCATTGCATGGATAAGACAATTCATGTAGCAATCAAGATATAGGGTATTTGCAGATAAATAAGGTAAAGCATCCAAGTACTAAATAATCATAGGCATGTGTTCCATATATAGTCATACGTGCTCCTAATGAGAACTTGCACAACATCTTTTGTCCTGCCAGCCCGTTTGCAATGGAGCCTCAAGGGAACTACTGGCAATTAAGGTGCTCCTTTTAATAGAGCACTGGAGCAAAGCATTAACACTCCATGAACACATGTGATCCTCACTTCACAGCCATTCCCTCCGGTTGTCCCGATTATTGTCACTTCGGGGCCTTCGGTTCTGGACAATAATATGTGTATACAACTTGCATGTAATATCATAAACAATACTATCATCATGAATCAATAACATGTTTAGATCTGAAATCATGGCACTCGGTCCCTAGTGACAAGCATTAAGCATAACAAGTTGCAACAAAGTCAAGAAGCACGAATAATAGATAGTAGGCACCATGCCCAGACAATCTGATGCTATTACATGAACGATCTCATCTAATCCATACCATCCCCATAGCCTACAGCGGGGGATTACTCACTCATGGATGGGGGAATCATGGATGGTCGATGGAGAAGCGATGGTGATGATCATGGCGATGATCTCCTCCGATTCCCCGTCCCGGCAGGGTGCCAGAACGGAGTTTGTGGTTCCGAATCGCGGTTTCTGGTGGTGGCGGCACAGTGGAACTCTATCTAGAAAAAGGTCAAACCTCCCTGAGTTTTTAGGTCAAGAGGCATCTTATAAGCAAAGAGGGAGGCTGAGGGGGTGCCCGAGGCAACCACACCCCTCCCATGCGCGGCCTGGGCTGACCCGCGTGGCCGGGGGTGTGGGCCCCTCGTGGCCCTCCTCCGTCTCGTCTTCTGGCTCCATGAGTCTCCTGATGAAATAGGATTTTTCTCATATTTTCCAGGATTTTTCCTGATAGTTGATTTTCTGCACAAAAACTAGACACCAAGGTAATTCTGCTGAAAACAGTGTCAATCCATGTTAGTTGTATCCAAATCACACAAGTTTAGAGGGAAACAATAGCAAAAGTGTTTAGGAAAGTAGATACGTTTTGGACGTATCAACTCCCCCCAAGCTTAGTTTATTGCTTGTCCTCAAGCAATTCAGTTGAAAACTGAGTGCGATAAAAGAAACTTTCACGAACACATTTTCTTCATAAGATGTATATATTCTCAGCATATGATCAACTACTTAGGCAATTCATAATAAAGAGTATGCAAATAAGTTTACTTAATAGTCATTGCAAGCTATGAAGAGATTCCAACTCAAAAATAATAAGTAGCATGAAACATAAACATAAGCAACATTGCAATGTCATAAAAAGGTATGATAGAGTGGTATCTCGCTTGCCTTTGATTGTAGAGCAAACATAAATGCCAAGGCACCTATGAAGTTCAAGGGAAGGCTAGAAGTAAAGATATCAAAGGTACAAGCATCAAAGTCATGACACAATTAACCAAGTTTTGAGACAAGCACATTACACTAAGAATGACAACTATGCTCTCAAGAAATTGCGCATAGAATAAGTGGTGACTCAACAAGGAAGTGAAAAGGTTTTGAAAAATTTGAAAGGCTTCCAAATGCTGAAAGTATGGTACTCATTAGCTTTGAGCTTCATTGCCCCTATCATAAGCATCTTTAAATGGTTAAGGTGAAAGTGAGGTCCAATCTAAGTTATATGCTTGATAGACCATAAATTGGAAATCTCATTTCCCTTGAGTACGAGGGCCGCTCCTCATGCTACTCAACTTTAGTTACCAGTAAATTCTTGTCATAGTAAATACATGCGTATCATAGAGAACCGCCAATGGGGTACCCCTTGCACATGATACAGGAGCTATCCCATAATAAAAATTACAAGGCAAGCAGACAATGAGCATCTCAGCAATCTTCTTATTTACCATGGGAAAATGGTGCTTTTTCTCTCTTTCCTCTTTTCTCATCTTTTTTTCTTTTTTCTCAATCTCTATCTCTTTTTTTGTAAGAAGAATGCTTCATAGATCGCTCACTATGGTGATGCTGCAAGTTTCCACCATGATTAGGCATGGCTTGGGCTAGCGGCCTAGGCGTTTTTCTAACACACATACATAACTCCATGGACTTACAAGCTCCCCTTTTATTTCACATCGACGACATCCGTAAACAAAAGAGCATGATATCAACTGGGTATATATTTACAGGTGTTGAAAGCGTTCCCCGTGACATCATGGTTCTGCTAACTCCCAGCCTATAATTTTCAAGCATATAACTTCCATGGACAGTCACAATAGTTTAGGTTTATTAAGTGCAAGAAATAAAGTGTGCCATCAAGTTCGTGAGAGCTTTACTAACTAACTTTCTCATAACAAGCAAACATTTTTATGCGGAAGAAAACAAGGCATATTGAATATGCACGGAATAGCAAATGATGCTAATAGGCAGGTATGGTGGACACTTTTGGCAATATTGGTTTTGAGGGGTTGGAAACACGAGTAGAGATCATACTCAGTGCAAGTGAAGGCTAGCAATAGAAAGGGAGCGATAAATGAGAGAGCAATAACTGTCATAATCATGCTTGCAACAAAAGAGGACTAATTATGGCATGCAAGTGATTCAATAACCCTGAGGCAAAATAGTTCATCGAGGCTTAACTGATTATTGTTTCAGTTATATCCATGCGTGAGCATGTGCCAAGTCAATTCAAACGAAACATTCAGAGGAGGATACCACAATGTCATACCAAGTTATGAATAGAACAATGCAAGCAAACATTCATATGACATGCTACAAACCATTAGCAAGCTGGAGGTAATCATAAGAAAGCAAGAACTACTAAGCATCCATAGATAACATACACCTTACATGAACAGACTAAGCATGCCCACAATGATGAGTATATGTACAAAAATGAAAACAAATAGAGTTCATTACCAGCCTCTTACCACACCTCAATTTGTCATTAATCTTCATTATTGCCCTTTACTTGTGTGGCTTGAATAATAACATGAAACCAAACTCCACTCAGGACTGCTGAACCCTGCAATGAACTTCACAAAACCAAAGAAGAACAACAAATATTTTTGGGTTTTCGATTTTTAAAGGCAAGAACAAAAAGGAAGAACAAGCAAAGCGAAATCTTTTTGGGGTTTTAGAATAATTAAGATAAAGCTAAAAGGAAAAAGAAAACCAAGGCAAAAAGATAAATAAGCAAGCAAAGAGAAATAATGAAAATATTTCTGATATTTTTGTGTTTTGGGAAGCAGAAATGAAGCAAGAACAAAGACTAAAAAGAAAACGAAACACGGATATACAAAGTATTGACTGAACATGATGTAGATGAGTGTGATGTCGGTGTACCTCCCCCCAAGCTTAGGCTTTTGGCCTAAGTGGGTATCAATCCCAAGATGGCCAGAAAGGAGTGCCTCCATAATATGGTGAAGAAGTGCCTTCATCTTGATATGAACTCGAGGACGCCCCAGCGTAGTGCGCAGAGTAGTCGTAAGAGGGCACATCCCCCTCGTTCTGCCCGTGGAAACCAAGCAAGCGGAGCTGCTCATCCACCTCCTCCTTAGAACGTGACCATGGCATCATGTAAATACTGAACAAGGTGGATTGTGGCAAAGGAATTTCCCTCAAGTTTCCGTCAGTAAACAACATCATGTAAACTAAACTCTCTGTACTAGAGTCAGTAGTTACAAAGTGATGTGTTTTCATAGCAGCAAGATCAAGCCTTTGTGGTGTCAACACAGTATCATTAGGATCAACAGAAAGTTCCAAAGCAGCAACCATGCGTGAGGCAATAATACCCCCTATAAATGGGTCATCTAGCAGCTAAGCGACGAGAAATGAGAGAAATCAAGGTTATACTTGGTATCATTATTAAGTGCAGTAGCGATGAAGGCTAAATGATAATTAGAATTATTACTAGTGTTCTCCCTACCAAGAATGCTAGTGGCAAGATAGTAAGAAAAATATCTAAGAGCTAGGAGTTGAATGTTCCTTATCTTCCCACACTGAGCTGTGCGGTCATCGTCATTTGTCACACTTCGGTAGAGCTCCAGCAAATCAGCGGGTCGACCTTGGATCTTCTTCACTGTCACAGTTATGCCTATGCCTATAATGCTGCAAAACCTTTCCAATGGCATGGTAATAGGCAGATTATAAATTTTGAACGAAACAGTTGACTGATAAGGGGTGTTAGTGAAAACGAAACTTTCAACGAAAGTTTTGGTGAGCATGGCAAATTTCTCACTCTCATCTTCCATGTAAGTGGTCAAACCAACCCTCTGAACAAGGAGTAAGAAATCATCGAGGATCCCTATAGCTTGCAAAAAGGCAAAACAAGGGAAAGTAGATGGGTGAGCATCTCCCTCGTCTCCTTCATTGCCAAAGCGTGGTGCAATAAGATCTTCATTATATGATGGCCTAAATTGAGAAGCTGATCTTGAAGGCCTTGCCCTCCTAGGTGTGTCCCTCTCAAATACTTCTCCAAAAGTGTGGTTGTTCATCTCTGCTATTCTGAAAATTAAACATCCATCATACAAGTGATTGCAAAATAATTACAAAATGAAAGGAACTACTTATAGGGACTTGTAAGGGGCCTAAACATGCATCAAAACAATTTTTCTAAGCATTGAACAAGCTTACAAGCTCACATAACCTGTCACCTATAGTAGCAAAGTACTCAAGATATAAACCACTAATCACAAATCTACTTGGACAAGCGGAGGAGTCACATACCGGAGAACAAATGCTCCAAATTTCAGCAGCAAAGATGGGCCGAGCAAGGAGATCAAAAAATCACGAGCAAGAACAGCAAGAACGCGAGTTTGAGCAATGAACTAGTTTTTTCTCGGGAGAGAGAAAGGAGTGGCAGGATGGAGAGTAAGTGGAGGGCTAGGAGTGGCCCACACCATGGCCAGGCGCGCCCTTGGTCTGCCCGCGCCACCAGGTGGTGTGCCTGCCTGGTGGGTCCCCTGGGTCACTCTAGGTACTTCTCTGCCCCTTTTTTCACGTAAAAATTTAATATGAATTTTCTAGAATTTTTTGAGACACTTTTTTGTTGCAATTTTCAGGTATTGATGAATAATTTTCTGGCAGAAAGATAATATTGGAAAGATGCAATAACAAAACAAAACTAAAACTTCAGAAGTTCTAAGACAATCTAATATGCAAGCAACTAGCAATAGAAAAGTAAACTAAGTAAAAGCAAAAATTAAAATGGATAAATAAAAGTAAGAGAAGATAATCATGGTGAAAACATTGTTTTTGTTCATTAAAATCCCTTTGTTAACAACGTTGATCAGGTGTTGTTACCAAAACAATTTTATATGAAACAAAACTTTGCATTTAACTAAATGATTATGTTACCTCAACCTTAATAGCAATGGTCCCAATCATAATAGTTTCATATTTTTCTCGTGGTATGGGACAATATATTTCTCCAACTTGGATGCCCTTAATATTTTCAATTGAATTTAGGCCATAATTCCTATCAATCTTCTTGGGGAAATAGATAGTATGATCCTTGTCATTAACATTAAAAGTTACCTTTCCTTGATTGCAATTAATAACAGCTCCAGCAGTATTAAGAAAAGGTCTCCCAAGAATAATAGACATATTATCATCTTCACGCATTTCAAGCAAAACAAAGTCAGTTAATACCAAGCAATTAGGAGCCACTTGAACAGGAACATCTTCACATATACCAACAGGAATAGTGGTAGATTTATTGGCCATTTGCAAAGATATATCAGTTGGTATTAATTTCTCCAGTTGAAGTCTTTTGTAGAGAAAGTCATAACACTAACTCCTGCTCCCAAATCAAGGCAGTTCTAACATAATTATTTTTAATAGAACATGGAATAGTTGGAATACCTGGGTCTCCACGTTTCTTTCGAACTTTACCATTAAAGGAATAATTAGCAAGCAAAGTAGAAATTTCCTCATTAGGGATCCTCCTTTTATTAGAGACAATATCCTTCATATACTTTGAATAAGGAGGCAGTTTAATTGCATCAGTTAAAGGAATTTGCAAAAATAAAGGTTTCATCCATTCACAAAACTTGTTATACTGTTCGTCTTCCTTTGACTTATGTTTCTTATCAGGGAAAGACATAGGTTTTTGGACCCAAGGCTCTCTTTCACTACCGTGTTTATTAGCAACAAAATCTTCCTTAGTGTATTTAGTATTCTTAGTGTGTCTTTCAGGTTCTTCTTCAACTTTTTATTTATCAAGAGCATCATTGTCCTCATTACCACTTTCAGTTTCAGCATCAGAGACAGATATACTATTAGGATCTTTAGCAGGTTCAGAAGACTCTACAATAGTTTTATGTTTCTTTTTCCTTTTCTTAGGAGAAGTACCACTATTTTCAATTTGTTGAGAATCCTGCTCAATTCTTTTAGGATGCCCCTCAGGATATAGAGGATCCTGAGTGTCAGCACCACTTCTAGTTCGAATTTCATAAGCATGTTTTTCTTTAGCAGCATTCACTAACAAATCTTTTTGTACTTTAGTAAGCTGATCAATTTGAGTTTGAACCATTTGTAAATGTTTAACAAGCATTTTAACATCATTAGAGGTTCTTTCCACAATATCTTTTAACTCATTAATAGCTCTAGAGTTTTCCATCAAATGATTTTGCACTCTTTTATTAAAATTATCTTGCTTAACAATAAAAATATCAAATTCTTCCAAGCATTGATCAGGAGGTTTGGAATAAGGAATATCACCTTCATCAAAATGTTGGAGAGAGTGTACCTCAATAGTGGATGAGTGGGAGATTGGCTTACATAATTCTTCTATAGGAGGTAGATTCTTCACTTCTTCAGCTTTAATACCCTTCTCCTTAAGACATTTCTTAGCTTCCTTCATCACTTCATCATTTAGTTCAATAACTCCCCTCTTCTTTGGTGTTGGTGTTGGCTCAGGCACAGTTAACTCAAGTGTAGTTGACTCAGGTGTAGTTGGCTCAGGTAAAGTCCAGTCATCATAATTCTTGCTTATTTTAGCCATTAATTCCTTAGCTTCTTTGGGAGTTCTCTTCCTGAAAACACAATCAGCAAAACTATCCAGGTATGTCCTAGATTCTTCAGTTAGTCCATTATAATATATATCAAGAAGCTCATTTTTAGGTAATGGACATCCATCCTATGCATGAATCAAAGCACAAAACCTTGCCCATGATTCAGGCAATATCTCCTTTTCTCCCTGTTTAAATAAAAAAATTCCTACAAAATGACATGTCTAGCACTAGGAGGGAAATATTTCTGAAGGAAAGTACTAATCAAGCAATCAGGGCTATCAATAGATCTAGGAGGTAAATTATTAAACCAAGCCTTAGCTTCTCCTTTCAGTGAAAAAGGGAAAAATTTAGCAACAAAGTAGGTGCGCATCTTAATATCATCAAAAAATAGGCCACTCATGGTAGAAAGCCCAGTCATATGTGCGACATTACTTTCATTCTTAGTCCCACAAAAAGTTCTTTCTCAACAATGGTTATGTAAGATAAATCAAGAGAGAAATCATAATCTTTATCTTTAATATTTATGGAAGATGTAGCAAACTCAGTATTAGGAGATAGTTTGGGTTTTATAGTACGCCTCTCAAGGAGACTCTTAATAGCACTTATACCATGAGTATTTTGACATTCTTTAATAAATTCATCATTTATTTCTATATATCCGTCTTCAATATCATAGCTCTCACTAGACTCAGGTGAACTGACAGGTGTAGTAGTGTCTTCATTAGGAGTTTCAATATTTCCAGCTATAGTTCTAGCAATCATAGCATCTAGTAAAGGACCTAATGAACCACTCTTATCAAGCACAATATAAACATCATAAGTATCAGAAGTTTTAGATTCAGCAGAAGTAGCAGTATGTGTAGCATGTGTATGTGGTGGTGTAAGGAGATTACTCATCACAGACGGTGAATCAAGAGCAACAGAGGTGTTCAGAACTGTACCTCTCCTTCTAGTGGATGGTAATATAGGAACCTTGCCATCATGAGATTTACCCATGATGGATGGATGGCAGTCAACAATAGTGATTCCAAGTGAACTTGATAAATAGAGCTATACTCCTCGGCAACAGCGCCAGAAAATATTCTTGATGATCCACAAGAATAGGGGATCACAACAGTCTTCGAGGGAAGTAAAACCCAATTTATTGATTCGACACAAGGGGAGCCAAAGAATATTTATAAGCCTTAACAACTGAGTTGTCAATTCAGCTGCACCTGGAAACAGTCTTGCTCGCAGTAGTTTATTAGTAGCAACAGTTTTGTAATAGCAATAGCAAAGTAATAGCAGTAGTAAAAGTAAAGACAGTAATAACAATTGCAGTAAACAATAGGATTAAAGCGAGGTAGGCATAGGGACTGATGGACGGGCGTTGCATGGACAAGACAATTCATGTAGCAATCAAGATATAGGGCATTTGCAGATAAATAAGGTAAAGCATCCAAGTACTAAATAATCATAGGCATGTGTTCCATATATAGTCATACGTGCTCATAATGAGAACTTGCACAACATCTTTTGTCCTGCCAGCCCGTTTGCAATGGAGCCTCAAGGGAACTACTGGCAATTAAGGTGCTCCTTTTAATAGAGCACTGGAGCAAAGCATTAACACTCCATGAACACATGTGATCCTCACTTCACAGCCATTCCCTCCGGTTGTCCCGATTATTGTTACTTCGGGGCCTTCAGTTCTAGACAATAATATGTGTATACAACTTGTAGGTAAGATCATAAACAATACTATCATCATGAATCAATAACATGTTTAGATCTGAAATCATGGCACTCAGGCCCTAGTGACAAGCATTAAGCATAACAAGTTGCAACAAAGTCATAAGGCACTAATAAAAGATACTAGGCACCATGCCCTAATAATCTGATGACATTACATGAACGATCTCATCCAATCCCTACCATCCCCATAGCCTACATCGGGGGATTACTCACTCATGGATGGGAGAATCAAGAATGGTCGATGGAGAAGCAATGGTGATGATGATGGCAATGATCTCCTCCAATTCCCCGTTTCGGCAGGGTGCCAGAACAGAGTTTCTGGTTCTGAATCGCGGTTTCTGGTGGTGGCGGCGTAGCGGAACACTATCTAGAAAAACGTCTACCCCCTTGAGTTTTTAGGTCAAGAGGCATCTTATAGGCGAAGAGGGAGGCCGAGGGGGCGCCCGAGGTGACCACACCCCTCCCAGGTGCGGCCTGGGCTGACCCACGTGACCAGGGGTGTGGGCCCCTCGTGGCCCTCCTCTGTCTTGTCTTTTGGCTCCGTGAGTCTCCTGGTGAAATAGGATTTTTGCATATTTTTTGGGATTTTTCCTGATAGTTGATTTTATGCACAAAAACCTGACAGCAAGGTAATTCTGCTGAAAACAGCGTCAATCCGTGTTGGTTGTATCCAAATCACACAAGTTTAGAGGAGAAACAATAGCAAAAGTGTTCGAGAAAGTAGATACGTTTTTGACGTATCATCTCTCTCCACGGAACAATTCTGGCTTTCTCTTTCTCTATTATGATTCCAACTTACGGATAATCTCCAGCTCGTCTCACCCTTAAGTGGACCCCCTCACGGCTCGGGAATGGCACGGACATGACCAAGACTCCTCTTGCGTCAATGATCATACTCGGGACCGGGATGCCCATAATGACCCCCTGTGCATCCAGATTGACAATGTTGTTTGAACCGTAAATTTTGAGTCCATTTCCCTTTGCTTCTTCGATACTACTTGCCCGAGATCCGATCGTTAGGTATCTCCAAACCTTTTTCAATCTCGTTACCGATAACTACAATTTACTTGTTACCGCGAAATTACATCCCCGTGACCTGGTCACATGTTGCAACATTTATGGATGTAATCTCACCAAGTCGTCGTAACTGTATCTTACCCATCACTAGGTGAATGAATCCTGGTCTTGATGCATAGGCCTTAACCTTTTCCTCAGGATACCCAACATACACCTTTATAATCACCATCTCACTAAATGACGTTTGATGCAGTCAAAGCGGCCTTGGGAGACATTGATTAATATGATCTCACGGCCTAAGGAGAAGGATACTACGTTTTTGACTATAGTAACGATGAACTTTGTGACTTGATCGTGTCGCAATCTTTGAGGAATGTTCATCACATCATTCACCAATGATATGACCTCGTTGTCAGCAGGCCCTATCACCCTATGATCAGGAAACCTTGATCATCTGTTGCCCAACGAACTAGTATCAATAGAGGCTACTGGGACTTATGTTTCAGATCACACCTGTATCAATGTTTCCACTGGATACAGTTATAGCACAATATGAAACTATTACGAACTTTATTGTGATATGACAATAGTAAAACTTTTATTGTTTTCTAGGGCATATTCCCTTCACAACCCTCCCGCCTTTGCCACCCATTTCAGTCTATAAAAGGCGGCATCCTCGCCGTCTCAGAGCGCACTCTCCTCCCCACTCCCCCACAAAATCCATCTCTGACGAGAAGAAGCATCTCTCGGCGAGAAAGAAATGGCGGAGAGTTACCCAGGCGACCCCGCTACCGCCAATGGCTTCGGCTGGTGCACCCTCAAGCCATGAGAGGCTCGGATGCTCCATGACATGGCTACATGGCGCCGCCAGACTTCCGCTGCCCTCCTAGCTGGAAGCTCAGCACCGGCGACATACCAGTGCCGGTGCTTCCAGAAGACAACGATATGGTGGAGGAGATCCAGGCCACTATCACAGCGATGGAGTCCCCGGAGCTCGCCGAAGATCTCGGTAACTTAGGTTACTGGTATCAGTTCTTCGCCGAGCGCCGGCTCCGGGAACTCGCCGCCCATGAAGGCCCTCCAGGCTCGCCGCCAAAGCGCAACAACATGGCGGGGCGCCCTCGATGGTGGAGCGTGCCAAGACGGACGCTCACCATCGTCTTGGAACACATCTAAACTAGCAACCGCCCAAGGCTGGACTTCCCGCGCTCGCCAGCGAACGCGGCGAGGGCGAGGCACGCCCCTCCGGCGAAGTGGCTGCCCAGGAGGATGGGAACCTCGGCAGCTCCTCGTCCTCGGCCTCCTCGGCCTCGCACTCATCCATCTCTGCACCGGCACAGTCGCCGCGAGCCGGCGGTGAGATGTTCAGGCCCGTGAAGCGGGAGGCGAATACTCCGGCGTGTTCGCCGCTGAGGCCGAGATCGCGGGGATCATCATCAACAAGCCCCGTGCACCATCGCTGCTGACTGGCTTTGCCTGCGCCATCCTCAAGATGGCGGTGGAGCAATCACTGTAGGACATGGCGCCGCCGCCGCCGATGCCGGAGCCGAACATTCTCGCTTGGTCCAGGGGAGACTGGGAGCGTGAGGAGTCCATGAGGGTTCGACGCCAACAGGAGGAGGCCGAGCGCCAAGCCAGGCTTCGCCGAGAGCTTGCCTACCAGGGCGCACCGCTCATCGTTCTTGACGATGACGTTGGCCCTTTGTCACAGCCGTTGCGTTACGGCGACGTCGGCCAGGGCAGCTCGCGGCCCCCGTAGACGCCGAGCGACGACGACAGCGACAACGGCAAGGCGGACCCCAACTACACATGCTTCTACCGTAACTTCGGCATGTGAGCGGCGGTGAGCGCACCACAGGCATCGGCTACAATTATGTTTTTTTAGTTCTTTTAGCCGAGTGAAGTCAAAATTTGGGTATATGTCCGAATTTGATACAATATGTATGAAACTCGCCTATAATTTAATGAAATCACCTATGTTTGTTTAAATTTCACCAAATTTGATTGAATTTTGACCGAATGCAGGAACTCGGTCTTGGAACGCGAGTGGGAAATTGGGCGTTCCCAGGCCGAAAACTAGCTCCGGATTTTGGCCTGGGATCACCCAATGAGTGGAGGTGCTCTAATCTCATGTTCATCTTGTATCCCAAGTGAAATATTGCAGAAGTATATATTGTATTAATATTGCAAGAGGTGATTACATCGTGAGCCCTTAGGCTGTTTATATCGTACTAGAAGACTTGGGGGCAAGAAGACTACTAGAGAAAGAATTGGATTACAAACTTAAACTACCAAATATATCTAGACATAACATACTCCAACACCCCCCCCCCCCCCCCCGCGCAGTCGGATCGGTAGTGACACGGACGGTCTGACTGGAGAATAAGACGAAGGTGAGGCAGTAACCCTTGTTGCCGATGTCGATGTAGCCGGGAGTGAGGGTGCTATAGTTGTGGTCGATGGTGCCGTTGGGGAAGTCGTCGCCGTTGATGAAGTCGATGATGTTGTTGTGTTATGGTCGATGCCGTTGTTGAGCCTGGAGAATTCGCCGTAGTAGTTGAGATAGACGTAATTTGGGTCGAAGTAGCTCGACCCGCAATGCCAAGTTTGCCAGACTCGGGAGCATGTCGGGGATGAAGGCACGCATCGGTGTTGCCAATACCGGACGTGCGAAGACATGGACCATCATGAGCCATGCGTGCCAGAGCCGGATTGAGGAGCAAAGAAAATTTTCCGTAAATGATCGGAGTAGAAGTTGCCCGCCTGTCGGAGTAGACGAAGTGTCTGCAAGAAGAAAAATTGAGCACAGACTCGTGCAAATAAAAATTAGACCGCGACTCTAGCGGCGAGGTCGTGGTGGACGAAGATGACGGTGGTAGTTGTCGATGGCGATTGAATTGTAGCGGTACTCAATTTCGGGGATTAGACCCGTATTTTCTGCTTGTATGAGAGCGGCGTCGCTCGTGGAGAAGAACTTGTTCGTGTTGACGATGACCACGATTGGTGGTGGGGGCGATGATGTGGCAATGATGTTGGTGTAGATGGTTGTCGGCGATGATGACCACGTTTGATGAAGTTGTAACCCTTTGTTGATGGCAATGCGCGTACTCGGGGACGTGCGTCCCGGTCGATGTCGGCGAAGACAGGCCGGCGTGGTGACAACGTGAGGACGGAGCAGCCGACGCAGCGCGGAGCCTCCTTGGCACGTCGTTGGCGATGATTTTTCGGAGATGAGTCGACGCCGAGGTTGAAGTAGAGGCGCGTGATGACGACATGCGGCTGTAGACGACGCAATCTGATCTATGATCGGCGAAAGAAGAAGAAACGTTGGTCAAGCGTCCGACGAGAAAATTTTGCGAACAAGATCTAATCTACTATTGCGCGGCCCTCGGTGGAGAAGGATCTCCCCGGGGGCGGCGCGGCGGAAGCGGTGGTGGCTAAACCCTAGGCCGAGGAGCGACCCACTCTGATACCATGAAGATTGCGTGCACTAGCCAACGCAACCAAAAGTCCGAACTGATACCATAAAAGATTGCGAAAGTATATATTGTATTGATATTGCAAGAGGTGATTACATCGTGAGCTTTTAGGCTGTTTATAGCATAAAAACCCGTGCGTTCTACGGCACCACACTAAATAAACAAGTTATTTGAATCAGGAAAGTGCAATTAAAGAAAATCAATTTTACACATATAATTTTGATAATCAATTAATACCCGCAAAAAAATATTTACAAACATTAAAACTAAAAAATAAACTAAAAGGTTAAAAATAAGGTCAAAGTTAACGAACCATGACAAAACGAAAGGCTGCAAAAAGAACAAATCAGAAGGCAATAATTCTTCGGCGTAATGGTTAGAGCCTAGATGTGAATTCTGGGAATTCTTTGTTCGATCCTTGCCAAAATGCTCATTTTTATGTTTTCTCTTTCATTGTTGGGTCGGCCCAAACCTGTCAGCAGCCCATGCAAAAACAACTAATAAGATAAAACAAAGAACAAAGTCTGCACGAATCTTCGCTTAGGATCCGATGGTTAAATAGGCGACTGAGATTTAACTAGTTCTCATACGTTTGAGAACTAGCGCCTAGGTCTCAGGCGAGTCACCTGATATCACAGGCAAAACAATCCAGCGCAGCTTCCCCTGAAGTCCAACACTCGGCTCATGTGTTGTTAGGATTTTGTCCTATGTCGTTGTTTGGTTTTTGTCTTATTTGCCTCCTTCTTTGTAGGGCTTTTGACTTGTTTTTGATTGTTGTTTTGCATATTGCTTGTGACCAAACATGAGCTAACCCAAAATACTTCACCCACTCATCGCATAACCAATGTTCAGTTCGATGAACTACAGGTTCATGTCAGTAGTACTATACAGTAAGCATCGACAACTAGGCATACAAGAGATATTCTCAAAATCGCTGACTGTAATCACCTCCTGTACCCCCAAAATTCCGGACGAATATCTCACATAACATGAACAATATGTAGTCAATTGCATGATCCACAGTAAAATGCTACAAATCTACTTCGATTTTGCAATTAAAAATGAGGCGAGCTCGAAAATGGTAGCGCGAGTGTGCGGAAAAGTACCAGGGGATGGGGCTTTGCTCGCCGGGGGCTAGGGGAGCTCTGAGGAGAGTATATTCGCTGTCGCCGCACTCGTCTCCCAAGCTCCATCTGCGGTGGCCGCTAGTGCGCCCTCCCTGGTCGCCGCCCGCACGCGCTCTGCCTGCACACCCTCCGCCCGCGTACCTGTCTCGGTCACCTCCTGCGCGCCCGTCGCTGTCACTACCGACGTGTCCGCCGAGCTCGCTTCCCAACATCTCTCCGTGGTAGCCACAGAGCCTCCGCCCCAGCGCGTGTCTCGGTCACCGCGTGCGAGGCCGTCGCTGTCACCACGGGAGCGCCCGTTGCGGTCGCCGCTACAGCACCCATCGAGGTGTCTTCCTTCTTTCTCTTTCGTCTCCCCTTTGTGCATTCGTTGTCTCCATTTCTACCTCCCTTGACCGCGATTTCGAAATGTATATTATTTGTTCGGCTAGCTAGCACCCAATATTCTAGGCATTATGTCCTAAAAGGCCAGTGACATCTTGGTCCCACACATAACAGTTGCATAAAAAAGTTATGTGATGAACATTGTCTATTAAATATGACAAAAATGTGAAACAAAAAAAAATTCATTATATTTTCCAAAAAAGATCATGAATGTTTATACCGTAGATATCATCATATAAAATTGACTATGATTTTTCCTTTTTTGAAACTATTATTGTATCCTTAGGACCCTTTCCTTGTTCACCTCTTTCTTGTCAGAAGTAAACATAATATACACTACTCCTATTTTGGCACTTTGTATGACCGGAGTCTAACAAGACAAATGGAAAAACAATTTGAAAGTGCCTTACTTAGCAAACAACAAAACAAATCAGAAAACAAAGGGAAAAATGCCGGCAGTTCAAAGGACACACAAAAATTGCATCTAATTTCACATGGTTGGAATGAACTTGCAAACTGTTTTTGGGTAACAATCAAGTTGCAACTGGGCCCGTCGGGAGCTCGGTTACAACTAGGACCCGGCAGAACTTAGTTACAAGCAAGTTTACACTGTGCCCTCCTCCACACCAACGGGGCCCCAATTACAAGAAAGTTGCAACTGAGGCCCGACAGAGCTCAGTTACAAGCAATTTGTAACTGTCCCCCACACCGACGGGTGCACAGTTACAAGCAAGTTGCAACTGGCCCGTCGATGAGATTCCCCCGGTTGCAATCAAGTTGCAACTGGCCCTCCTTGGCGGGGCGCAGTTACAAGCAAGTTGTAGCTGGGACCCAACAAAGCTCAGTTACAAGCAAGTTGCAATTGCCCCCCCCCCCCATGCGCTCCACACTGATGGGTGCTTAGATACAAGCAAGTTGCGACTGGCTCGCTCACAGGGTCTCCCTTCCCCCGGTTGCAATCAAGTTGCAACTGCCCCCCTCGGTGGTGCCCCAATTACAAGAAAGTTACAATAGGGACCCGACAGAGCTCAGTTACAAGCAACTTGAAACCCCCTACCCCTGTCCTCAGTTACAAGCAAGTTGCAACTGGCCCACCGACGGGGTCCCCCCGGTTGCAATGAAGTTGCAACTGGCCCCCCTCGGCGGGCCCTAGTGACCCGGCAGAGCTCAGTTACAAGCAACTTGAAACCCTCCCACCCTCCACACCGACGGGTGCTCATTTACAACCAAGTTGCAACTGGCCCGCCGATGGGGGTCCCCTCGGTTGCAATCAAGTTGCCACAGTTACAAAGCAAGTTGCAACTGGGACCCGACAGAGCTCAGTTACAAGAAAGTTGCAACTACCCCCCCCCCCCCCCCGCTCCACACCGACGGGTGCTCAGTTACAAGGAAGTTGGGACTGGCCCGCCGACAGGGTCCCCCACCCCCGGTTGCAATCAAGTTGCAACTGGCCCCCACGACGGGGCCCTAGTTACAAGAAAGTTGCAACTGGGACCCGACATAGCTCAGTTATAAGCAACTTGAAACCCCCCACCCTCCACACTGATGGGTACTCAGTTACAAGCAAGTTGCAACTGGCCTACCGACAGGGTCTCCCCAGTTGAAATCAAGTTGCAACTGGCCCCCTCGGCAGGGCCCCAGTTACAAGCAAGTTGCAACTCAGACCCGGCAGATCTCAGTTACAAGCAACTTGTAACCCCCCACCCTCCACACCGACGAGTGCTCAGTTATAAGCAAGTTGCAACTAGCTCACTGATGGGGTCCCCCCAGTTGCAATCAAGTTGCAGCTTGCCCCCCCCCCCCTTGGTAGGGCCCTAGTTACAAGCAACTTGAACCCCCTCCACCCTCCACACCAACGGATGCTCAGTTACAAGCAAGTTGCAACTGTCCCGCCGACGGGTCCCCCCGGATGCAATCAAGCTGCAACTGGACCCCTCGGCCGAGCCCTAGTTACAAGAAAGTTGCAACTGGTGCCAGGTAGAGCTTAGTTACAAGCAAGTTGCTACTCCCCCCCACACCGACGGTTGCTCAGTTACAAGCAAGTTGCAACTGGCCCGCCGATGGGGGTTCCCCCCGGTTGCAATCAAGTTGCAACTGCCCCCCTTGGTAGGGCCGCAGTTACAAGCAAGTTGCAACTAGGACCCGACGGAGCTCAGTTACAAGAAAGTTGCAACTGCCCGCTCCCCGCTCTACACTGATGGGTGCTCAGTTACAAGGAAGTTGCGACTGGCCATTCGACAAGGTCTCCCTCCCCCGGTTGCAATCAAGTTGCAACTGGCCCCCTCGACGGGGCCCCAGTTACAAGAAAGTTGCAACTGGGACCCGACATAGCTCAGTTACAAGCAACTTGAAACCCCCACCCTCCACACCGACGGGTGCTTAGTTACAAGCAACTTGAAACCCCCACCCTCCACACCGACCGGTGCTCAGTTACAAGCAAGTTGCAACTGGCACGCCGACGGGGTCCCCCCCCCCCCGGTTGCAATCAAGTTGCAGCTGGCCGCCCTCAGCGTGGCCCAAGTTACAAGCAAGTTGCAACTGGGACCCGACAGAGCTCAGTTACTAGCAACTTGAAACCCCCCACCCTCCACACCGACGGGTGCTCAGTTACAAGCAAGTTGCAACTGGCCCGCCGACGGGATCCCCCCGGTTGCAATCAAGTTGCATCTGACCCCCTCGGTGGGGCCCCAGTTACAAGCAACTTGAACCCTCCCACCCTCCACATCGACGGATGCTCAGTTACAAGCAAGTTGCAACTAGCCCGCCAACGGGATTCTCCGGATGCAATCAAGTTGCAACTGGACCCCTCGGCGGGGCCCCAATTACAAGCAAGTTGCAACTAGAATCCGGCAGAGCTCAGTTATAAGCAAGTTGCAACTGCCTCCCCTCCAGACAGACGGGTGCTCAGTTACAAGCAAGTTGTAACTGGCCCGCTGACTGGGTACCCCATGGCGAGGCCCAATTACAAGCAAGTTGCAAACTGGGACCCAACAAAGCTCAGTTACGAGCAAGCTGTAACTGGCACCTTACAAGAAAGTTGCGAACTAGCTCGCTGACGGGGTCCCCCGGTTATAAATCAAGTTGAAACTCCCCCCTCCCCGGACGGGTGCTCAAGCAACTTACAAAACTAGCCCGCCAACCCCCCTGGTTGCAAGCAAGTTGCAACTGGGCCAGTTGAAAAACTCAATTGAAACTTGGTTGAACCTACAACTCAAAAACACTTAAAAGATAATCTTAATTTCACAAAAAAAAACAACCACAAAAAGAAAAGAAAAATGCCCTAGCAGTCTAGCTTCACATATTTATGCTACCAGTGAAAAAAAAATTTGCCGTCCATATAAAACGACCACAAATAACAACTACAAAACACAACACATATTAAAAAAAGATAAAAAAGGGTACAGAAAAAACAGACAAAAACAACATCAACCCATAGAAAAACAGCCCCAACCCCAACACACCCCCGATCGAAAAAAACAGCCCCAACATCTCTTGCTCCCATCGCACGTTGCTAGGAACAGCCCACGCAAAAATAGCACACAGGAAAAAAGCTAAAAAAAAGCCCGCAGTAACAGCCCATAGAAAAAAAAAAAAGCCAACAAACACCTGCGTGACGGCCACATCCCAGAAAACACACAGACACGCACGCGCGCGAAGCGAGCACTCGCGACCAGAACACATTGAAAACTTCAGTTTGCACATATCACAAAGCATAGATCCAACGGTTGAAGAGACAACTGAGACTTAACTAATTCTCAGACACCTGAGAACTAGCAAAACCGTAGAGGTAATTCCTACGGTCATGGAGATATAATTGTATTACAAACTGAAACTACGAAATATATCTAGTCGTAACATACTCCAACACCAAGCAAACTCAAAAACTCTTGTATTGCTACAATTTGTTCAGAATTCGTGAGTCATGGATAGAGAGAGAATTGCAAGGTCCTGACAAACCCCCGCTAGCCTGCTTCCGAACCCGGGCCTCCACGGGCTGAGCCAGCCAGGCACGCTCCACTCTCCTTGACGCGCTTCGCGTCGTCGGTTGCTCCTCCTCCGTTGGCAGCAATGGCGTTGCTGCCATCAATTGGCATAAGAGCCGTGCCTTGATGACCCTTCTTCTTCTTGGCGTTAAGCTCATGAATGAGACGGTGGAGGCAAGCATCCGCATCACGATGTGTGCGGTTGGATGCCATAAGACACTCGGCAACATCCGCGGGCGTAATCTCCCCCACCTGCAGCAGGTCCTTGATTGTGTCGAACAAGGGGTGGTGGTCCACTCCAAGGTAGTTCTTGGCCAGGGTCTTGAAGGCCCCAAACTCGCAGTAGGACATCTCGATGTGCATGTCCATCCGTCCTCGCCGGATCAGCGCCGGGTCGAGCTGGTGGATGTGGTTGGTGGTAAACACAATGATCCGCTCGCCGCTGTGTGCCGACCACAGCCCGTCGATGAAGTTTAGCAGGCCGGACAAGGTGAGCATGTTGTTGGCCGCCTGATTATTCTGCTTGTTGTCCTGCGGCTGCGGCTGCGGTGGCCTGCTTGTGGTGGCTCGGTTCCCAGTCAAATCGAGGGAGCAGTCGATGTCCTCGATGACGATGATGGACTTTCCCGTGGTCTCAATGAAGAGCTTGCGGAGGTCGCTGTTGGTGCGCAGGGTGGTCAGCTCGATGTCGTAGATGTCGTAGTTGAGGTAGTTGGCCATGGCGGCGATCATGGTGGATTTGCCTGTGCCCGGCGGGCCGTACAGCAGGTAGCCACGCTTCCACGCCTTACCAATACAACGGTAGTAGTCCTTGTTGTTTCGGAAGTCGTCCAGGTCATCCATGATCTTCTTCTTCTTGGCTGGATCCATGGCGAGGGTGTCAAAGGTGGTTGGGTGGTGGAAGTCGATGTAGCTCCACACCTCATCCCTTCGAGAACTAAGTAACATATATATATATATATATATATATATATATATATATATATATATATATATATATATATATATATATATATATATGCGCGCGCGCGCGCGCGCAAAAATCATCAGCAAGCTAATAATCAGTCATATTTCTGATGAAGTTTCGCTACTAGTAGTTGAAAGTAATACTATATACTTACACGTAGCTGACATCCTTCTTGTTGGAGTAGAGCCTGCGGGGACGATTTCCGAACGTCACCTCTTGTCCTATCCGGCGTACGTACGGCAGGTACTCTTCCACAACGAGCCTCCGGTGCCGCTCGTGGAACGTCAGGCGGCAGCACCTCCCCGGCGACCCGTACGCCGTCGGTTTCCCTTCCGCCGCCACCGCCGACCACCACATGGTGACGCCCTTGAACTCATCCGCTACCTCCTGACCCTCGCAGAGGCTCAGCACCAAACCGTGCCCATCCACGGCGCCCTCCGCACGGAGCTCACGCGCCTCCAACGAGCACACCGCGCTAAGGTACGCCAGCACCTCCCCATAGGTGTCGCTACACTTGACCCTGCTGCCCGACATGTACGAGTAGGACTGCTCTTCTGGCCTCTCGCTAATGTCGATGGTCACGAACGGGTCGATGAACGGGAACAGTCGCCGCACGGGCCGCCGGAGCTGCTGGTTATAGTATGTCCTCACCATCTTCCCCGCCATCGGCGCGCATGCCGCCACCACCGGCGTCAGGTAATACCACGTCGACGGACGTCGGAGCAGCTCGACCACTCCTCCGGCCATCTTCTTGCTCTTGCCGCCGGATCGATCCATCGAGGCGTACGTCTCTATATATGGGATCAATGCTGCTCCGATACTACCGACGAAGTTCGCCCTCACAATTTTTCTCTTTATATATCTCGGTCTCGGTGTTACAAAACTCAAAAGACCTCGTCGTCTGCTTATATAGGCTCCATATATATATGCTACTACCTAATTTGAATCCAATCCAACTCAGATTCAAATACAAGCTCATAGGTTTTCTTCCAAACTTGCTGGTGATGTAAAAAATCTGGACTCATAGTCTCCGATATAGCTATACACTACTAATAAATATATATTATATTCCAAATTTTAGGCTGTGGGGGCTTTTAACTCAGTGTTCGGTAAAACAAATAAAATGGAAACTAACTCACTGTCCATGTCCAAACCGGTACAAACAAACTAATACTACTAATCAATTAACCTAATTAGGAAACTATATGACACCCGGATGCACGCACTCCGCGGAGAACCCCTATACCCGCTCACCGGGGTGCCCTGGCCTTCTCTCCCTTCCAAACTTGTTGATGATTAAAAAATCTGGATTCATAGTCTCTGATAGCTATACTGTATATCATAATAAAATTTTAGGCTGTGGAGCTTTGGCCTCAGTGTTCGGTAAAAAATAAAATGGAAACTGGGACGAACAAACTAATCAATTAACCTAATTAGAAACTATGACTCCAGGATATGCACACTCGTATTCGCAAAAAAAAAAAGGATATGCACACTCCGCGGAGAAACCCTACCTGCTCACGTATGGCACCTGCACCTCACCGGGGTGCCCTGGCCTCCTCTCCTCGACACCCCTCCTCTTCCCCCCCCCCCCCCCTCCCGGCTGCGAGTTGGGGAGACATTGTCGTCAATGAAAACCGAGCCCACTTGGTCATGGCGGACGATGACGGTGTTTTTGCGCCGATAGCTTCACGAAGGCATCGTCGTGCAACTATTGTCGACTCACTCATGCTACTCCGGGGGAAACCCTAGGATCTGGTATTCCGAAACGGATGATGACGGCACTACGGTGTCGTGTTCCCTCTTTGGGGCATAGTTTGTGGAGCAGCGCTGGATGTTAGAGGCAGGAGGTGCAACGGCTTTGTCTTGCATGGAGCTTCGGCAACAACGATGTAAAGTCATGCCTGATTGACAAGTGCTATGCTGAGTCATGCATGTTCGGCGGGTGCTACGCACGATAGATCCTCTAGAGACTTCAAGTTGTGTTGGCTGGTGGTACTTGGTGGCATGGTACTGCGGTGGCCACCGCAACTTGCTTCAGAGTTAGGGCGTAGGGAGGTGGTGCTACTTGGCACCGTGGTGGTATGTCGGTAACTGGTGTGGTGAGAGTCTGCGCATCTATCTACATGCTAAAGATTAGTTGGCAGATGATAGTGGAGGCCGCGACATCCGGAGCGAATGTGTTGGCGCCATTTCGAGGATATGCTGGGAGGATCTGGGCTTCTGGATTGCATGGGTGGTTAGGAGTTTTCAAGGTTTTGTCAGGGAGCTGGCGATGGATTGTTATCGTCATGCTCGGTAGTGTTGTTTTGGCGGTTTTAGATTGTATGATCTTTGTAATAGATCGGGGCTCCATTCCCCTTTTCGAAAAAACGAAACTATGACTCCAATAATCAAGATTATGATGTAGCGTCTCCGACTAGAGCATCTCTAGGGTTGCTTTGCATGATGGGGATATGCCAATCGGGTATCCTAGAGGTTGGATTCGATTGGCCCGAGACTATGTCGAGTGGGCAGAGAGGGACGTCGACTGGAAGACTTCAATGAAGCCCAACCGACTGGAAGCAGAAGGCCCAAGAGCATAGTTAGGCCCATTAGGATTAGGTTAAACCCTCTGAAACCCTTACTAATTAGGTTATAAACTTGTAAATCCTAGCGTGGTAACCCTATATAAGCCTCCCTGGGCTATCCATTGTACTCTAGAGCTATTAGCTACCCCATCCAAGCGACTCGTTGACTACTCACTGAGCTTGCCCACCTTGTAATCCACTCAAAATATATACAATCAAGCAGAAAGTAGGACTTTACCCTACGGGGGCTGATGTGCTTGTCGTAGACGTGGGAGTCTCTTCTTCTTTTGATCTCCAGGTCTCGGCGCCACAAAATACCTTGATGCGCTCGGCTTTCGACGTAGAGCTCGTTGGGAACCCCAAGAGGAAGGTACGATGAGCACAGCAGTAAGTTTTCCCTCAATTATGAAACCAAGGTTTAATCGAACCAGTAGGAGCAAGGAAACACCCCAAAGGTGTTACTAGCTGAGCTTTGGCAGGGCGCACTACCGGTGCTAGTAGCAACGTGGAGACCTGCACAACACAACCACAGAACTTTGTCCCCAACTTGCGATGAGGTTGTCAATCTCACCGTGTTTTGCGGAAAACAAAGGATTAAACGTATCGAATGGAAAGAAGTAAAAGTTTGCAGAAAGTAAACACAAAGCAGTAAACAGTTGTAGATTGTATGTAAAGAAAAAGGACCGGGATCCATAGTTCACTAGAGGTGGCTCTCCTTAGATAGATAACATGCTGGGTGAACAAATTACAGCGGGGCAATTGACAAACACCGAGAAAGCAATACATGCATATACTAATCATCTTGACTCCTTTGAGACTTGATTGGGCATTACAACATAATACATAGACCGCCATCCAACTGCATCTATGACTAATAATCCACCTTCAGGTTATCATCCGAACCCCCTCCAGTATTAAGTTGCAAGCAACAGATTATTGCTTTACGAACTGCGTGTAAAGTAAACAATACAATTGTTCTATGAACAAAGGATCGTTGTTTTCTCCCTAGTAGCAATAGCACATCTAGTACCTTAGAGATTTCTGTCACTTCCCCAGATTACCAGAGGCATGAACCCACTATCGAGTATAAATACTAACTCTTGGAGTTGCTAGCATCTACTTGGCCAAGATAGCTACTAACAACGGAAAGCATGCAAGGTCTCAAATAACAAAGACATGATAGAATCAATAATCAATCTGAAATAGCATCTCAATATCCATCGGATCCCCGCAAACACAACATGTATGAATTACAAATAGATGATCTTGATCATGAACGGATCTCACAAGATCTAAACATGAAAGCACAAAGGAGGAGAAACCAACCATCTAGCTACTACATGGATCCGTAGTCCAAGGATGAACTACTCACGCATCACATCGGAGGCTTGCATGGTGATGAAGAAGGCCTCTAGGGTGAATTCCCCTCTCCGGCAGGGTGCCGGGAAGAGCTTCAGATTCCCCCGATCTAGGAACAGAGACGATGGTGGCTACAGACTCTTTCGTGGATTTTTGATCGGGTACCTAGGGTTTTCGTCCCGAGGGCAACTTATAGGCGGAAGGAGAGGCCGAGGGGGTGCTGGGGTCGGCCAGACCACCCCCAGGCGCGTGCCAAGCCTGGCCACATGGCCAGGTGGTGTGGCCGGCCCCTGGCCCCTCTCCGTCTCGTATTCTGGCACTTGATCCCTTCCGGAAAAATAGGCACTTTGGCTTTTGTCCCGTCCAATTCCGAGAATATTCATTTTCTGACTTTCCCGGAACCAAAAACAGCAGAAAACAGGCAGCTGGCACTGTGGCTCTTGTTAATAGGTTAGTCCAAGAAATCATAATAAAAGTACTCCAAAGTTGGAACAAAACACAAGAAAGTGGATAAAACTAAGCATGGAACATCAAAAATTATAGATACATTTGCAATGTATCAACATCCCCAAGTTTAACTCCTGCTCGTCCTCGTGTAGGTAAGTGATAAAAAGAAAGAATTTTTGAGGTGCCATGCACCATCAAAGACTTGATCAAAGTATTTGCAAAACATTCTGGGATCAAAGTACTTCAATCATAACATGAAAGACAAGGTTCTAGCAATAAGCAAAGAGACTATGATGCAACATGAAAAGGCACAAACAAAAGATTCATGAATAACAATACTTTGCAAGACGTTTGTTTGTATCACATAAAGAAAACATAGCATAATAGTATTCAGCTTGTCCCTCAATAGAGTAGCAAATATAAATGCATAGGACACCTTCAAAGTTCATAAGAGTGACTGGATACAATAGTTTCAAACAAGCAATAACAAGTTATGCATCAATCAACTAGTCTTGGGACAATGCACATAGAACTAAGAATGGCCACTATGCTCTCAAAGTAGGTGCATAAAGATAGAAGGTGGAGACTCAATATAATGGTGGAAGAAAGGCCTTTTGTAAAAGGAAGTAGGGATTCAAGTCTCATAAAGAGCTTCCAAAACTTATGGTACTTATAGCTTTCAGCTCTCATTGCCCCTATCATAAGCATCTTTAATGTGGTTAAGGTTAAAGTGACACAAGTAAGAGGATATGCTTGACAAGTTATAAACCGAAATCTCATGCCCCTTACTTACGAAGACCGATCCTCATGCTACTCAACTTCAGTCACGAGTAAGCTCTTGTCATTGTAAGTATGTGTGTATCATTAAGAACCGCCAACGGGGTACCCCTTGCACTTGATACGGGAGCTTTCCCATAATCAAAATGACAAGGCAAGCAGACAATGAGCATCTGAGCGATCTTTTTATTTGCTATTTGCATAGGTTTTTATTGAGGATGCTTCATAGAGTGCTCATTATGGTGATGCTGCAAGTTTCCACCATGATTAGGCATGGCTTAGGCTAGTGGCCCAGGCGTTTCTCTAACACACATACAAACTCCATGATCTTACAAGTTCCACTTTTATTTCACACCGCCGGGATCCGTAAGCAAAAGAACATAATATCAAAGGGGTACAAAGTACAAGTGCAATGTTGAAAGCGTTCCCCATGAAACATGGTTCCGCTAATTTCAACTTATAAAGCGCAAGCATATACGCAACAAAGAAGGACCCAATGGTTCAAGTTTATTAGAGGCAAAAAGTAAAGTGTGCCATCAAGTTCGTGAGAGCTTTAATCACTAGTTTTCTCATAACAAGTGGAAGGTAAACAAAAGCATGAATATACTTGGAATAGCATAAGCTAATAGGTAGGTATGGTGGACTCTTTGTAAAAACTTGGTTTAGGGAGTTGGATGCATGAGTGGAACTCATACTTTGTAGTGGAGGCTAGCAAAAGACTGGGAGCGACAAACTAAGAGAGCAATAATGGCCATAATCATGCAGAGCGACAAAACATCATTGCTCAAAGCATAAAGTGATACTACAAGTTGAAAACTAAAGGATCATAAAGGCTATGGTGACTTGTGACAGTCATAACATGGTGTGAGCATGTGCCAAGTCAACCCAAATAAAGCATCAAAGGAGAATACCACTATATTATGCTTTAATATGCTAAAACAACGCATGATTCATCCAAGGCACATTAAGCATTCTCAATTGTTTATAACAAGTCATGCTACAGCAAAGAATACTAATCCTAAAGCCAAAACAATATCAAGCATGGCATGACAAAGCATATGCCACAGTCAAAAACGAGCTCTTTTTACCACAAAAGTATGAAGTTTCCTACTCTTTTCTAAACCAAACCAAACTATTTGCAAACCAACGTATGAAAGAGGGGGTCCAACCAACTTATTCAGAAAACTAAGAAAACCAAAGCAAACGAAAACCAAAACGAAAACAAAAAGAAGATGCTCCAAGAAAAACACAACTGTGCATGGAACAATAAAAATAAAGCGTTTGGAAGAAACCTGGATTTTTATTGATGAAGAAGGTGATGCCTTGGGCATCCCCAAGCTTTGACGCTTGTACTTCTTGGATATTTCTTGGGGTGACACGCGTGGCATCCCCAAGCTTGAGCTTTAGTCCATCCTTCATCTCATTACTCATTCCTTCCATACACCTGAAATTTTTCCTTCATACAAAACTTCACACAATCTCATTAGCAACATTAGTGCACTTAAGATAAATAAGTCTCAAGGTTCAGTTCTAACACCAAATAAACTTCCATTAGAACACTAGCTACTGTAGCACTTCCCTCAAAAAGCTCAATTCCCCAAAGGAACTCAAGAAAGAACTAACAAGAAGCAAATGCAGAAAATAGCAGAAATCTATCAAAACAGACCAGCATGTAAAGACGAATTTTTTAAAAGACCTTCTGTTGCTCAAATCAAAAAGTGTGGAACTAACGAAAGTTATATAACAACCTGGAGCAGAAGCACAAAACATTACAGCTCAATCCGACATATAGAGCTCTCTCAGGAATTTTTACGGTGAAGCACAAAATTCTGTTTCGGGACAGTAACTTTCCCAATCATTACTTCACTCTCATTAGAGGTTACTCTTGGCACAAAAAGCAAATAAAAAGGATAAGGAGAGGTTACTACAGAGGTAATAACTTCCAAGGCTCATCTAAAACTCTTGGGTTATCTCCCAACAAGTACTTTTCTTTAACGCCTTTAAGTTAGGCATAAGAAGCAAAGAAAGAATCAAGTGTTTTCAAATGAAGAAGCATTAAGACCAAACTTTGTTTTCATAGGAGAAGCAAAAGAAATCTTTTCTCTCTTTTTAGGGAAGTGTTCTATACCTTTCTTGAGTGGGAGTTGATATTTAACTAGATCGTGTAGGCGCGTGTTGCCGCACCCGTCCATTAGAAAATTCATAGTTATGAAATGGCAAAACTCTATTTGAATTAAAATTTACCTTAGAATTTGTATTGTATTTGTCTACGTAGGTTTTCCTTTATCAATCTTCTCTCTCTCTTTCAGGCTCCATAGAATTTTCTTAGGCACATAATTTTCTTACACAAGATTCGCGATGTTTTGTATGTTAATAAGGGGCCGTGCTACTAAAATATTTCATGATTTTCTAAATTGGAAGGTGAACATGAGTACATCAAATAAATTGATGATGGATTTAAATAACATGAAGGAAGTAATAGAAGCATGTCTCTTTATAAGAGGAGCCACGTTCATAGAATGTAAGCAGCTGAGCTAGAACGAGCAAAACCTGCAGAGAAATATATTTCTGATTTAGAAAAGATGACAATTGTTATCTGAAGAAGATGGGTATTTCGTTTCAAAATAGAATCAACCTATCAGACCACCATTAGACCTGGAATCTATCATCGAGTGGGAGTAGCACAGGCAGAAACTGAGGTAAGAGATTTTATAGGACATGTAGGCAGTGTAGTAACGTACCATAATCATCTGCCGCCATCAATTTGTGCACCATGGCTGCTATTAGGGATTTGCAAGAACTGAAAAAATAACACGATCTAAAGATCAATTAAGACCGGCGCATCAGGTCGCCATAAATGGGGAGGCGAGGGCAGGATCTGTATCGCATCCGCAGGAGAGATCGATGGCCGCTCCATATTCTGGCTTGCATTCGAACGGATCGGGAGGTGTGCATCTGGTCTCGATCGGTCGAATATCGATTGGAGTCTACTGCATGTCCGCTCTAGATTTCGGCCTGCGGTCCAATCGATCGGGAGTTGTGTGTCTTGTCTGGGTGGTCGAATTTACATTGGAGTCTGCCGCCGCATCGTGTGTCCTCTTCAAAAAAAAATCTGGTGGTTCTGTATGAGTAAGGAGACCCGGATTCCATTGGAGTCTGCTGTCGCACGTGTCCTCTTCAAAAAAAATCCGGTGGTTCCCTACGAGGAGACCTAGTTGTCGAAAGGTGGAGTACAGCGGGCGAAATAGATAGACATTCTAGCCCAATTAAGCATAGAAAGGCTTTTTGATGTCCAGAGAAGCGTCCCTAAGGGATAATTCGGCCCACGCGGGAGCTGAGGATCATCCAACAGCCAGAATGACGCGGGGTACGCGATCGGACGGCCAAAACTGCCCAGTTCGTAGGAGGCCTCCTCTTTGACTCAGTTTTAATATCCCTAATGGTGCCTTCTTTCATATCAATGATGGCACCAACAGTTCTAAGAAAAGGTCTTCCCAAAGTAATAGGACAAGAAGCATTGTATTCAACATCCAAAACATAGAAATCAACGGGGACATAGGAATCATTAACCATAATAAGAACATCATTAAGACTCCCCATGAGTTTCTTTTTAGCATTAGCATCAAGTGGGACATTCAAATAACAATCTTCAAGAGGGGGCAAATCAAGCATATCATAAATCCTTTTAGGCATAATAGAAACACTACTATCAAGATCACACAAAGCTTTGAAATCAAAGTCATTCACTTTCATATTAATGATGGGTTCCCAACCATCTTCTTGCTTTATAGGAATTGAAGCTTTATGTTTCATATTTTCTTCTTTAATCTTTATCAGAGCATCAGTAGTGTGTTTTGTAAAAGTCATGTTCATAGCACTAGCATTAGGACTTTTAGCAAGCTTTTGTAGGAACTTAATAACTTCAGAGATGTTGCAACCATCAATATCAAAATCAACTTTATTATCTAAAGTAGAAGAACTATTAGTAGCCTCAACGCTAGTGGTGGTGATAGTAGAAACACTAATGTTTCTAGCAATTTTATCTTCTCTTTCCCACTTAGCATGTAATTCAGCTAATAGTCTAACATTTTCATAAATTCTTACTTATATAGCATTAGTAGCTGCAAAGGGATTCTCATTAGTTTCAGGTTTAGCAGCCATTTTATTCAAAGAAGATTGAGCTTCAGCCAAAGATGCTATATTTCTTTCAGCATTAGAGAGTTTTTCCTCAGTAGTTTTATTGAAACCAGTTTGTTTACTAATAAACTCTTTAAGCATAACTTCAAGTTCAGAGGGAGCACTCTTATTACTGTTGTAAGAATTTCCATAAGCATTACCATTGTTGGGAGGATATGTCTTATAATTGTTGTTACCAAAATTGTTCCTATAAGCATTATTACCATAAGCATTGTTGCCAAAATTATTATTTCTTATGAAGTTCACATCAACTTGCTCTTCTTGAGCAACCAAAGAGGCTAAAGGAACATTATTTGGATAAATATGGGCTTTCCCATTAACAAGCATAGACATAATAATATCAATCTTATCACACAAGGAGGAGGTTTCCTCAACAGAATTTACCTTCTTACCTTGTGGAGCTCTCTCGGTATGCCATTCAGAATAATTAACCATCATATTGTCCAATAGTTTTGTTGCAGCACCCAAAGTGATGGTCATAAAGGTACCTCCAGCAGCTGAATCCAATAGGTTCCTTGAAGAATAGTTCAATCCTGCATAAAAAGTTTGGATGATCATCCAAGCAGTCAGTCCATGAGTGGGACAATTCTTTACCAAAGATTTCATTCTTTCCCAAGCTTGAGCAACATGCTCATTATCAAGTTGTTTAAACTTCATTATTTCACTTCTCATGGATATAATCTTAGCAGGAGGATAGTATTTTCCAATAAAAGCATCTTTGCACTTAGTCCAAGAATCAATAATATTCCTAGTTAAGGAATTCAACCATTCTTTAGCTTTCCCTCTCAAAGAGAAATGAAACAATTTCAGTTTAATAATATCACCATCTATATCCTTATGCTTTTGCATCTCACAAAGTTCAACAAAGTTATTTACATGGGAAGCAGCATCTTCATTACCAATACCAGAAAATTGCTCTCTCATAACAAGATTGAGCAAAGCAGGTTTTATCTCAAAGAAAGTATTTTCAGCCACAGGTGGAGCAATAGGTGTGCTCAAAAAATCATTGTTGTTGGTGCTAGAGAAGTCACACAACTTAGTGTTTTCAAGAGTAGTCGTTTTTTTGGGTTTTCAAATAAGAAAGCAAACAAGTAAAACTATTTTTGTTTTTGTTTTTTGAAGAACAAAACAAGCAAACAAAGCAAAAAGAAACTAAGCAAAACAAAAACAACAAAGTAAAGAGATTGGTCATGAGGCACTCCCCTTGTGAAGATGTCCTTGACTCCCTGGCAACGGCGCCAGAAAATCTCGATGTGCTCGTCGTAGACGTGGGAGTCTCTTCTTGTTTTGATCTCTAGGTCTCGGCGCCAGAAAATACCTTGATGCGCTCGGCTTTCGACGTAGAGCTCGTTGGGAACCCCAAGAGGAAGGTACGATGAGCACAGCAGTAAGTTTTCCCTCAATTATGAAACCAAGGTTTAATTGAACCAGTAGGAGCAAGGAAACACCCCAAAGGTGTTACTAGCCGAGCTTTGGCAGGGCGCACTACCGGTGCTAGTAGCAACGTGGAGACCTGCATAACACAACCACAGAACTTTGTCCCCAACTTGCGATGAGGTTGTCAATCTCACCGTGTTTTGCGGAAAACAAAGGATTAAACGTATCGAACGGAAAGAAGTAAAAGTTTGCAGAAAGTAAACACAAAGCAGTAAACAGTTGTAGATTGTATGTAAAGAAAAAGGACCGGGATCCATAGTTCACTAGAGGTGGCTCTCCTTAGATAGATAACATGCTGGGTGAACAAATTACAGCGGGGCAATTGACAAACACCGAGAAAGCAATACATGCATATACTAATCATCTTGACTCCTTTGAGACTTGATTGGGCATTACAACATAATACATAGACCGCCATCCAACTGCATCTATGACTAATAATCCACCTTCAGGTTATCATCCGAACCCCCTCCAGTATTAAGTTGCAAGCAACAGATTATTGCTTTACGAACTGCGTGTAAAGTAAACAATACAATTGTTCTATGAACAAAGGATCGTTGTTTTCTCCCTAGTAGCAATAGCACATCTAGTACCTTAGAGATTTCTGTCACTTCCCCAGATTACCAGAGGAATGAACCCACTATCGAGTATAAATACTAACTCTTGGAGTTGCTAGCATCTACTTGGCCAAGATAGCTACTAACAACGGAAAGCATGCAAGGTCTCAAATAACAAAGACATGATAGAATCAATAATCAATCTGAAATAGCATCTCAATATCCATCGGATCCCTGCAAACAAAACATGTATGAATTACAAATAGATGATCTTGATCATGAACGGAGCTCACAAGATCTAAACATGAAAGCACAAATGAGGAGAAACCAGCCATCTAGCTACTACATGGATCCGTAGTCCAAGGATGAACTACTCACGCATCACACCGGAGGCTTGCATGGTGATGAAGAAGGCCTCCAGGGTGAATTCCCCTCTCCGGCAGGGTGCCGGGAAGAGCTTCAGATCCCCCCGATCTAGGGACAGAGACGACGGCGGCTACAGACTCTTTCGTGGATTTTTGATCGGGTACCTAGGGTTTTCGTCCCGAGGGAAACTTATAGGCGGAAGGAGAGGCCGAGGGGGTGCTAGGGTCGGCCAGACCACCCCCAGGGGCGGGCCAAGCCTGGCCGCGTGGCCAGGTGGTGTGGCCGGCCCCTGGACCCTCTCTGTCTCGTATTCTGGCACTTGATCCCTTCCGGAAAAATAGGCACTTTGGCTTTTGTCCCGTCCAATTCCGAGAATATTCATTTTCTGACTTTCCTGGAACCAAAAACAGCAGAAAACAGGCAGCTGGCACTGTGGCTCTTGTTAATAGGTTAGTCCAAGAAATCATAATAAAAGTACTCCAAAGTTGGAACAAAACACAAGAAAGTGGATAAAACTAAGCATGGAACATCAAAAATTATAGATACATTTGAAATGTATTAGGGGCCGAACCTGGGTAAATCCCTGTGTCTTACCTCAATCTCGATCTGCAGATGGCCACTCGCTCTTGCCCCGAATCGACTCAATCGCTACCCCTGGTAGCGACTTCCGTGGCCATTCCTACGATAGTGGCGCCCACCATGGGGCATAGTCATTCAAGCCCGAGATCTGCGACGAGACCTTACACTCCCATCCGCTGGCCCTTTGCTACCGGTCACCTGATCGCCACCGATGGGTTCTTCCAGATCCTACCGAGTAGCTAAGTGTCGGCTTTGCGTCCAGTAACGCACGTCGCTATGGTGCCAATCGACTCCATCAACCTCTTCGTCAGCTTGATGCCGTCAACCTAGAGGACTCCGTCGGACTCATCGTCGACAACGGATCACCCCCATGTGATCTACTCTTAGAGGAGCAGATCCTGTCAATCAACTATCCTCGTCTCTGAGTGCGATCTGGACGAAAGTGGTCCGGTCAGAAGTAGCCCGGCCAGGAGTGGCTCGGCCAGAGACGAATCCACCCTCTGCGACGACGCTGATTCAGCAACACTCGCGTCGGCCACGGGCTCCATCATCCCTGTGTCGAAGGACAACTCCATCACGAGAGTCTCCAATGTCGGGGACTACGAGGATCAATCGATCCTCCCACTCTTCGACTTTGACTCGGGGTCGGAGTCCCCAGATGAGATCTACCCCGCCATCCATCATGCCATCTACATGGCGAACAGAGAGGAACCGCCATTAGATCTTTTTTCTACCCCTCTCCCGTCATCGGCGACTGCAACAAAAATCGAGCAACACGGCGTGTCCTTGAACAAGGCTAGAGAAAGAGAGAAAACTGAGCGCGAAAAATTTCGCCTCGAGCAAGAAACCATGCAGTAGCTCTCGGTGTATCACCAGCACCGGGTGAGCAACGACTCTGCCTCTCCACCGAGGGTCGAACCCTAGACTTCAACAACGAGCACGACTCGGAGCGGCAGCTGACCGTAAGATCTGCCACAACGTGCCACCCGGAGGCAGCCGCCCACCACCTGGGTCGATCGTGCAGGGAGCTCCACTTCCTCCCCGCCTCTCACCTCCTATAGACCATTTGTGGATACTAGTCGCACCACAGGAGTACGACGCTAATGGCCTCCCCCTCTACTTACTCTGATGGACAATGTCATCACGAGTCAAGCTGGGGTCGCCAACCTCAATCCCGCGGGTGAAGGTGCGATCCAGATCAAGTACGCCTAGGCCTTGCTTGCCAAAGCCGTCGAGAGCTGATCACGGGCTGTGACTGGTAAGGACGAGTCTACTCCTGATCCACCTACAATAGGGTGACATCATCCAATCCCCCAAGCGAGCAGACGGTCGCTAATGTTAACAACTGCCCGCTCCTGGAGCCGCGATAGCCACTGGTCACCAATCCTGCAAACTCCACTAACAAGCCGCGATTGGTGTACAATGTGGTTGCCTCCAACGGCCAGCAAGTCGATGTGCGGTGCCACATCATCAACACGAAGGTGTGGCGAGCTCGCCAGCCGTACGACCTCTGCCACACACTCTCCAACCGCAGCGACCTTAGTCGAGTCGGCCCGCGGTGCTTTGGACCAATGGTTCGAGGAAAATACTACCCTCCAAACTTCCGGGGGCCAAAGGACATCGAGAAGTATGACCCCACGTTCGATCCCAAAGTATGGATCGACACCTACCTCATGGCAATGGGGATCGTGGGTCACACCGAACTACTCGTGGCATATCCACTGCTCCAAGAACGCATGCCGGTACGAATCCCTGGTGGCCAAGATCAAGCGAGTCTACCGAACGCTCGACAACATCCCCGACCTCCTTCAAATCGCCAAACGCTACTTGGAGGAGGACCTGAATCAAGACTTGGATGACGAGTCCGGGCCACGTCGCATGAGCGGCTACAACAGCGGTCAGAACCGCGAGCTCCGCTACAGCAACACGTGCCAAACGGGCAAGTGCCACAATGACGACTGGACCGAATTTCTCGCCAATGCAGGCTATGGCCCGCGCGACCCCAAGAACTTCTGCCACAACTAGAGCAGCCCTCGTGGCAATGCTACGGCAATGCCAAAGTCCGACCCCACAACCCTCCTGAACCAACCCTGTGTATATCACAGCAGGGAGGGCAAGCCCACCACTCACACGACCACCAACTGCCACTCTATCAAGGAGATTGAAAAGGCACGTCACTCCAAGGAAGGACCACACACCGATCAGCCATGGAACAACGACAACCCTGGTGCATTTGGTAATGCAGCTGGATCACTCCATACGTTCACCGGCATGGGAACAAAGCGCGAGAAGAAAGTCCTCGCTCGCGCCGTCACCGTCAACGTAGTCCAACAAGTGGATATCCCGTGTTGGCTCAGCTGGTCCGAGCAGAGAATTACCTGGAGTCACCATGCGCCCAGGGTCGAGTACCCATGGCGACTCGCTCTAGTTGTCAGACCCAAAGTGGCCGACTATTGGCTACCGGAGACTCTAATGGATGGAGGGAGCTCCATAGACATCATGTACCTCGATACATTCAAGCAGCTGCAACTCCCACAGTCACTGATCGAGTCGACCCTTTGCACTTTCCACAACATCGTGCCGGGACGGAAAGCCTACCTAGTCGTCAAGGTGACGCTGCCAGTCACCTTCAGCATGCCAGCAAACATCCACACGGAGTGGATCGTTTTCGAGCTGGTGAATTTCCGAAGCCCGTACCACTGCATACTCGGGCAACAGGCATTCGCCAAATTCATGGCGGCCGCTCATTATGTATAAAACATGATGAATCTCCCAAACCCGTGCGGCAACACCGTGCATGGTGACCACAACATGGCTGTGGAATGCGAGAACAAGGGCACCCAGCTCACCGATGTTGTCATCATCGAGGAAACCAACCACGATGACGAGCTCGCCAAGTACACGAGTGGGATCGACAAGGACGACCCATCCATCCTGAAGAAGCCAACCACAGCAAGCTCCGCACCGGCCACATTCAAGGCCTCCATGCACACTCGCCAAGTTGAGCTCGTCCCAGGCGACTAGAGCCAACGGGTCACCGTGGGGACCAATCTCACTCCCGCATAGGAAGGCACGCTCATCGAGTTCCTACATGAGAATCACGACAACTTTGGATGGAAACCTTCCGACATGCCTGGTGTCCCGAGGGAACTCGCTGAGCATAAACTCAATGCCGACCTGAAGATGTGACCTGTCAAGCAGCCCTTGCGACCCTTCAATGAAGAGCATCACTGTGCAATCGAAGAAGAGGTGCAGTGGCTACTCGCCACTAGGTTCATTCGACCAATCAAGTATTCCAAGTGGCTGGCAAATCCAGTCCTGGTAATTAAGAAGAATAACACCTAGAGGATGTGTATCAACTACACCAACCTCAACAGTGCCTGCCCCAAGGAGGAATTCGTGTTGCCCCGCATCAATCAAATCATCGACTTGCCCGTGGGGTCTGAGTCGCTCTTCTTACTCGATGCCTACTATGGATATAACCAGATCAAGATAGCGACTGAGGATGAGGACAAGACGGCGTTCATCACGCCATTCAGAGAGTTCTGCTATACCACCAGGACCTTTGGCCTCAAGAATGTCGGGGCGACCTACCAACAGTGCATGCAGGAGTGCTTGGCGAGCTAAATTGGCCGCAACATCCATGTTACATCGATGACGTGGTGGTGAAGTTAACTCGGCAGGACGACCTCCTCGCCGCCCTCGCGGAAACTTTTGCAAATCTGCAGAAGTACAAGATAAAGCTCAACCCGGAGAAATGCACATTTGGCGTGCCGACTGGCCAGCTATTCGGATATGTAGTCTCCAAACAAGGCATCGAGGAAAATCCCTCCAAGATCAACACCATCGCGTGACTCGGCAAATCCGAGAGCTTGTGCGACATCCGGAAGCTAGCGAGGCGATTGGAGGCTCTCGGTCGCTTCATCCCCAGACTCGGTGAGAAGGAAATGCCTCTCTATCGCCTGATGCACAAGAACCCCAGATTCGAGTGGGACAACGAAGCTGATAACGCACTCTCCACGCTGAACTAAGCGCTACTCATGGCACCCTGCCTCGCCGCACCTATCAACAAGGAACCCATGATCATGTACGTTGCTGCCTCCAATTGAGTTGCCAGCTGCGTCATGGTCTTCGAACGACCAGAGGAAGGCAAGGACCGCCCCGTTCAATGACCGGTGTACTACCTCAGTGAGGTCCTCACTGACTCAAAGCATCACTACCCCTAGTACCAAAAACTTGTCTACGCGGTCTTCCGAGCATAGCAGAGTCTACCCCACTACTTCCACGAACACTCAATCACGATCATCTCCTCTAATCTGCTATAGGACATCATCCGCAATCAGGACACGACCAAACGGGTTGCCAAGTGGGTCGTCGAGATCGGCATCCAAAACATAAAATACGAGTCCCACATGGCCATCAAGTCACAATCCCTAGCCGACTTCTTCGTCGACTGGGAGGAGGCGCAGCAACCACTACTACCCCACAGCCACTATTAGACCCTATACTTCGACGGGTCCAAGAATGCAGATGGTGCGGGAGCTGGGATCGTCCTCACCTCTCCCAAGGGCAACAAGCTTCGCTACATGCTACAACTCGACTTCACCCCTACACCAACAACATGGCCAAAAATGAGGCCCTACTACACGGCATGTGCACCACCAAGGAGATGAGCGTCAATTGACTCAAGTTTTATGGCGACTCCGACCTCATCACTGACCAAGTCGACGGAACATGCGACGATGTTGCCCCCTAATACGTCCATCTTGCATCACTATTCTATATCATAATTTACTGTTATTCATAGATATATTTCATATTAAGTGATGATACTTATGTAATTTCACCTATTTTTGCATGGTTGATGACTTTTGGAGCATGGACCGCTGCAGTCAGGATTCTGATGGAAAAGGTGCTATTTGGAGGCAAAATTCGCGAAGATTAGAAAATTTGGGAAAATACATGGAAAATCCTCTTTTTCCAGAAGACGAAGAAAGCCAGAAGGGGAAGTGGAGATGGGCCATAGGGGGGCCCACACCACCCCGTGGCGCGGGCCACCCCATGCCGTGTCACCAGGTGGTGTGGCCGCCCTGGTCCACTCCAGCCTCTCCCCTCTGGCATATATTATCCTACTGAAACCCTAAGACTCGGGGAGCGACCACAGAAAGATTCTGCCACCTCTGCGGGGCAGAAAACACCGAGAGAGAAAGATCTCTCCGGCAGATAGAATTCTACCGGGGGAATTCCTTCCCAGAGAGGGGAGATCGTCGCCATCAACACCACCATCAAGCTGGATTTCATCGGGATCATCATCATCATCACTAACATCATCTCCACCAGCACCATCATCACCACTTCATACGCTGTAACAATTGGGTTGAATCTTGCATAGTTCTTAGGGGAAACTTTCCTACTGTTGATTACTCCTTATAGTTGATGCTATTGAGTGAACCATTGAATTATTGTTTATGTTCAGATTGTTACATATCATTATATCATCTCTGATCATGATCCATATGATGTCTTGTGAGTAGTTCGTTTTGTTCTTGAGGACATGGGAGAAGTCATGTTGTTAGTAGTGGAATTGTGTTGAGAAAGATTCAATAGTTTGATATTTAAGTTGTGGTGTATTTGTTCTAGTGGTGTCATGTGAACGTCGACTACATGACACTTCACCTATATGGGCCTAGGGGAATGCATTGTGTATTTGGATACTAATCGTAGGGGTTGCCGGAGTGACAGAAACCTGAACCCCCGTTAGGAAACCATTGCACAAGGGACGGCAGGGTCTTAGAGTTTAAAGCTGTGGTTAGGTTTCTACCTTAATTACTTTCTTGTACTTGCGGATGCTTGCAAGGGGTACAAACACAAGTATGTATTAGTCCTAGGAAGGTCGGTACATTAGCATAGGTTCACCCACACAACACTAGCAAACTAAAGAAGATTAATCAACTATATGAAACGAAAGCACTTGACGATATTCCCATGTGTCCTCGAGAACGTTTGGTCATCTTAAGTAATAAAGCGGCTTGTCCTTTGCTAAGGAAAGGATTGGGCCACTTGCTGCACTTATTCTTGTTGTCTTTTATTTACTCGTACTAAATTTACCTGCATTATAAAAAACCCCTAAACATCCGTTTGCTAAGTATTTACAGATAATTCCTGCTCCAAGCCACTAGCCAGCACCTTCTGCTCCTTGTTGGGTTCGACACTCTTACTTCTCAAAAATACTGCGATACACCCCCTATACTTGTGGGTCATGACCCCTAACATGATAGCATACCGCCAAGCAGTGGACCAGCTCGGAGTCTACTTTGCGGGATACTCTATCGAGTGGGTTGAACGAAGGAAAAACAAAGAGGCAGATGCACTCTCATGAATCGGGTCGGCTTGCCAAGCACCGCCACCTAGAGTCTTCCTCGACATCATCAAGGCTCCCTTGGTCTCTTCTCCAAAGGAGATCGGCCTCAGAATACCTCTGGAGCCCGACTCCACCTTGGTCGCCATGACGACTGATGACCCACAAGTATAGGGGGTGTATTGTAGTATTTTCGATAAATAAGAGTGTCGAAACCAACGAGGAGCAGAAGGTGTTGACAAGTGATTTGGATCAGGATTTCTCTGTAAATACTTAGCAAACGGATTTTTAGGGTTTTTTGATAATGCACATAAATAAAGTGCGAGTAAATAAAAGACAATAATAATAATTGCAGCAAGTGGCACAATCCTTTCTTTAGCAAAGGACAAGCCGGTTGTATTACTTAAGATAACCAAACATTCTCGAGGACACATGGGAACATTGTCAAGTGCTTTTGCTTCATATAGTTGATTAATCTTCTCTGGTTGGATAAGTGTTGTGTGGGTGAACCTATGATAATGTACTGATCTTCCTAGGACTAATACATACTTGTGATTATACCCCTTGCAAGCATCCACAACTACAAGAAAGTAATTAAGATAAAAACCTAACCACAACCTTAAACTCTAAGATCCTACACTCCCTTATGCAAAGGTTTCCTAACGGGGGTTCAGGTTTCTGTCACTCCGGTAACCCCACGATTAGTAGCCAAATACACAATGCACTCCCCTAGGCCCATAAAGGTGAAGTATCATGTAGTAGACGTTCACATGACACCACTAGAAGAATAGCACCACAACTTAAATATAAAACCATTAAATCTTTCTCAACACAATTCCACTACTAACAACATGACTTCTTCCATGTCCTCAAGAACTAAACGAACTACTCACGAGACATCATATGGATCAAGATCAGAGATGAAATAATGATAAATAACAATCTGAACATGAACAATAATTCAATGGTTTTTACTCAATAGCATCAACTACAACAAGTAATCAACATCAGGAAAGTTTCCCTAAGAACTATGCAAGATTCAACCCAATTGTTACAACGGTATAGAGTGGTGGTGATGGTGCTAGTGATGATGGTGGAGATGATGATGATCCTGATGAAGTCTAGCTTGATGACGGTGTTGATGGCGACGATCTCCCCTCTCCGGGAAGGAATTTCCCTGGCAGATTTTTGCCTACCAGATAGCTCTTTCTCCCTCTGCCGGCGGAACCTTTCTGTGGTCGCTCCCCGAGTCTTAGGGTTTCAAGGGGATTATGTACGCCAAAGGGCGATGCCAGAGGTGGGCCAGGATGGCCACACCACCTGGTGGTGTTGCCAGGGGTGGCCCATCTCCACTTCCCCTTCTGGACTCCTTCGTCTTCTGGAAAAATAGGAATTTCCACATATTTTTTGGGATTGTCTGATCTTCGCCAATATTGCATCAGGATAGTGCCTTTTCCATCAGAATCCTGACCCCGGTGGTTCATCCTCCAAAAGTCATCAATCATGCAAAAATAGATGAAATAACATAAGTATCATCTCTTAATATTAATTATATCAATGCATAATAGTAAATTATGATATAAAATAGTGATGCAAAATGGACATATCAACTCCCCCAAGCTTAGACCTTGCTTGTCCCCAAGCGAATACTGAGCTCAATAAACATGACCATAGGTTTATGGAGTGAAGTGTCGGTAAAGAGAATACAGACAAGAAGCATCATATTCATCAATACACAAATCATAATAGAAAACAACTCACTATTATATAACTTAACGTGCAACGAGTAAAGGAAACACAATAAAGATACACAAAGTAAATTATAACTTTCAACATAATGAAAAAACTTTGTTCTTGGTCAGAGAACGGTTAACAAGTTGCAGGAGTCAAACATAATGGGGTTTTCAATGATAGCTTTCAACATAATATTCACTCGGATAAGAGCAGTGTGCAAAACAAGGAACATAAGAAACATGAAGGAATAAATCATCATATGGATGATTGAATCACAACAACTCAAATACTTGCTTAAGATAGAAAGGAATAGGTTTACTGACTCAACTAAAAAGTAAAAGATAGGCCCTTCTCAGAGGGAAGCAGGGATTTCAAGTTTCATAAAGAGCCTCCAAAAATTATGGTACTTATTAGCTTTCAGCTCTCATTGCCCCTATCATAAGCATCTTGAGGTGATTAAGGTTAAAGTGACACAAATATGAGGATATGCTTGACAAGTTATAGGTTGAAAATCTCATGCCCCTTTCTTACGAGTATCGAACCTCATGCTACTCAACTTTAGTCACAAGTAAGTTCTTGTCATTGTAAGTACATGTGTATCATAGAGAACCGCCAACAGGGTACCCCTTGCCCCATGACACAGGAGCTATCCCATATCAAAATGACAAGGCAACAGACAGTGAGCATCTTAGTGATCTTTTTATTTGCTATTTGCATAGGTTTTTATTGAGGATGCTTCACAGAATGCTCATTATGGCTATGCTGCAAAGTTTCCACCATGATTAGGCATGGCTTAGGCTAGCCGCTCAAGGAATTTCTCTAACACATATACAAACTCCATGAGCTTACAAGCTCCCCTTTTATTTCACACTGCCGGGAATCATAAACAAAAGAACATGATATCAACTGAATAATAAGTACAATGTCGAAAGCATTCCCCATGGTACATGGTTCTGCTAATTCACAACTTATAAAGTGCAAGCATATAAGCAACATAGATGGACACAATGGTTCAAGTTTATTAAGTGCAAGAAAATAAAGTGTGCCATCAAGTTTGTAAGAGCTTTAATCACTAATTTTCACATAACAAGTTTAATTTAGAAGATAGATAAAACTTGAGAATTTACTTGAAATAGCAATAATGCTAATAGGTAGATATGGTGGACACAAATGGCATAGGTTTTAGTTCAAGGATTGGATGCACGAGAAGCATTCACTCTCAGTACAGGTTTTTGGCTAGCAAGGCTGGATAGCAAGCATAAGAGTTGAAGGAAACAAACAAATATACATACAAGTGATAGAAACAATCATACAATCTTTCTTGGAAACACAAAAGATCTTAACTAGAGAATACTAAGCTTATGAGCCAAACAAGAAAGAAAGATAATGAAGTTCTATTTCTAAAAGTACTTTTCTCTTTTCCATTCAATCCTTCCAGAGCTAGGTTTGCCAAAACCAACTAAATTTACTTAATGATCTCAAAGTGATACCAATACTAACACAAGATCAATCATATAACAAATTGCAAACTAAAATAAGATGTGCAAAAGGTAAATGATAGAACTTCTCATTAATATTTCACAACGACAACTCACACCAAGGGATACATAGATAACCAACTAGAGGAGAGATACTTCCACAATGCAAACCATCCTATATGATAACTTCTCTATTCATGATATGACTCTATAAAAAAGGTAAAATGATGAAAGATAATGATGTGATACCGCGGCACTCCCCCAAGCTTGGAAAAAACCAAGGGGATGCCAAAACCTGATGACGAATTACTCCTTCGGTGGTGGTGGTGTTCTCTCGATAAGCTTTTCAATCAACTTCTTCAAATCTTCAATCTCGAAGGTGAGAGTACGAATCAACTCCGAATTTTGCTCGATGCGGTTCATGATCATGTCAGACTATGAATCCCAGCCCTTGTGATTCTTTCCCCACTCTTCCTCCTTAAAGTGTTCTTTTCCTGCATGGTTAGAATGATGCATATCCCAATTGGAGGGTAATTTTTCCTTAGGCATCTTTTGGAATTGCTGCTCATGTATAAACGTATGGAAGGGATTCTTGATACGTGGAGGAAGTGACCGTGGAGCTAAGCAAAGGCGCGGAACCAAAGGATCTACAAATATAATACAACATGTTATTCAATGTGAAAATATAAACACATAGAAAAGATTACTAGATATGTAAATTTAAATAATTATTCACTTACGTGCAGTTATGGATGTCGTGGGAGAGGAAAGTGAAGATGAGCATACTTATCTTCATACGAAGCCCTTGCCAGTCCCTTAACTTGGCACTATGCAATGTTACCAAAATAAGATCTGTACTAAACAAGTATAGACTAACAACATATTAATATATATGGTTATACACATTCACTGTTCATTTTAAGTAAGTAAAAAATACAAACACAAAAGAAAAGTTCATACGTATAGATCTAAAGTGTACAAACACACTAACACCAAATGTATTGTTCATTTGAATAGATAAAGAAGACAAACACAAGGTCGGCCTAGTGTATATATATGTAGATCTAAAGTACACATCTGCACTAAGAGGAGATTACAAATTTCTCCATGCATTTGAATGTATTAAAAAAGACAGACACAAAGGTCGTCCTAGCGCATATGTAGATCTAAAGTACACAATCACACTGAAAGGAGAGTAATTAACAAATTCACTGTGCATTTAAATGTATTAAAGAAGACAAACACAAGGTCGACCTAGTGCATATATAAAAATCTAAAGTACACAATCACACTAAAAGGAGAGTAATTAACAAATGCACCATACATGTGAAGGGATTAAAAAAGACCATACACATATGGTAAGTTGGAAGTCTTATCCCACATTTGGTGGATGGTAGGGTTTCTATTCTTCAATACGCGGACGATATCATACTATTTATGGAGCATGATTTGGAAAAGATCGTTAATATGAAACTGATCCTATCTACTTTTGAACAATTGTCTGGTTTAGAAATTAATTTTTACAAGAGTAAAAATTCTGTTTTGGTAAAGCAGAAGAGATGGAAGTGGAGTATAAGCAATTTTTAGTTGTGAGACCGGTTCTCTCCCTTTTAGGTATCTTGGAGTACATATCCTAAAAGAATTCGGAATAGAATCTTGTGGAAAGTCTTTTCTTATCTAGCTAGGTTGCTGGCAAGAGAAATTGCTATCCTATGAGGATCGTCTGGTTCTTATCAACTCGGCTTTGACTAGTCTACCTATGTTTATGTATTTTTTCTTAAAAATTCCTAAGAGAGTAAGAAAACATTTGGACTTTTATAGATCCAGATATTTTGGCAAAGCACGGATACTAAAAAGAAATATAGACTATCAAAGTGGAAAATTTCATGCCACCCTAAAGATTAGGTGGGGTTAGGCATAGAAGTACTTGAGATTAAGAATAAATGTTTACTTAGCAAATGGCTTTTTAAGCTACTAACTGGGAGGGTATGTAGAAACAACTCCTTCATAATAAGTATCTTCATGATAAAACTTTCTCTCGAGTAGAAGCGAAACCAACAGATTCCCCATTTTAGAAAGGCCCAATGCGAGTGAAAGAAATATTTTTTACTCATGGCTTTTTTAAAATAGACAACGGTGAAAATGTTTGCTTTTGGGAAGATGTTTGGTCAGGGGATACATCACTTGCACAACAATATCCATCCTTATACAATATTGTTCAACAAAAAATGTTTTGATGGCAAATGTACTTGCTCAAACACCTCTTAATATTGCTTTTAGAAGGATTTTGACTGGTGATAAGTGGACACAATGGTTACACTTATGTCAGCGGCTAATGATGGTTCACCTAAATGATAATACTGATAATTTTTTGTGGAAGATAATGACCACGAGTACTTTTTCTGTTAAGTCTATGTATTTAGATCAGATGAATGGTCATACAAGATTTTTGCATCGGTATCTTGGAAATTAAAAATCCCACTAAAAATTAAAATATCCATGTGTTCCTTAAATATAAAGTCATTTTGACTAAAGATAAATTGGCTAAGCGCAAATGGATAGGATGTCAGAAATGTTCATTTTGCAATTCTATGGAATCTATAGAACATTTGTTTCATTCATGCCCTTTTGCTAGTATTCTTTGGCAAATTTTTCACTTCACTTTTTTCACTTCACTTATAGTATACCTCTACCATCCAATATTACAAACATGTTTGGAAATTGGTTAAATAGGGTTGAAAAATAATAATGATAGATTACGCATTGGAGTGTCTGTTTTTATGTTGGTCCATATGAACGTTTAGAAATAACATTGTCTTTAATAAACAAATAGATAGAATTTTTTTACAGGTTATTCGATTGGCGGCTCATCCTACTTACTCCCGACGGGTCAGTGGGAGCCGATGGAGATGGATACTGAATGCAACCGACTGCTAATGGTTACATACAACTTATATAGACCCGACCCACTCTCCTTGCGCTTCGCGTCGCAGAGTGAGGACTCGGGTCTCGCGGAGTGACACACCACTGCAACTGCCGCTCCCGCTAGTGAAAATTTGGGAGAAGTTTTTTAGAGGGAGAAGTGGTGTGGTTTCTGTGCCACTGACGGAAGGGACCGCCAAAGGTAACTTGAAGACAAGCGCGCTGTCCGGGCCGATCCAAGCGAGGCCCAGATTTGATGTATGGATGGGTCGATCCGCGTGCGTTTGTCCGAATGGATTGCTCCGCTTGGCCGCCGCGCACCTGTCCGCTTGTCCGCGGATGAGTTCGGACACGCAAGGACAAGTTGGTCGGTACGGTGGAGATGCCTTGAGACAAGGGAGACGACGACGGCGAGCTGTCTCTGTGTCTGATTGGATTGGATAACTCTTTTTTTTTAGATGATTGGATTGGATAATTTCCCTGTGCGTGTGCGGAGTGTCTCCGTGTGTCCCTCGGTTGGGCCTCGCGTGGGCCTGTTCGCTCTAACTGAGCCGCGGCTCCCCCGCCAGTCTTCCGAACTCGGGCCTCCACGGGCTCCTCTCAGAGCCAGCCAGCCACGCCTCCGCCCCCATATAGACCCGACCACCACGCTGCTTGCGCGGAGGAAGGAGGACTCGCGTCTCGCGGGTGACAACTGACAGACCACCGCAACTGCCGCTGCCGGCACCGGCGACCGACGTCGGCGGTTGGTCCCTCCTTGGTTAGTCCCCGCCGACTCGATCCTGCTCTCTCCCGCTTCCTCCCGCCCTCCTCTAGGGTTTCGCAGCGAGGCGGCTAACATTTCCCTCGCTCGCTCTGACGCGCGCAGGCAGACGCAGACGCAGACGGGACGCCCTCCTCCTTCCTCCGCTCCGGCGAACTCTGACGAGGTCTACGACTCCACCGCCTCCGCCTCCTCCTACCGCGGAGCACCGCTAAGTTTGAGTAAGTAAGCACGCATCCCCTCCCCTTCTCCGCCTCCTCGGTCGCCACGCGCGCACGCCATCTGCGGCAAGAACCATCTGCGGCAGATCGAATTGGGGTCGATGTTCGCGAGTTTGGGTGGGTTTGTCCCGGAGTTTCTGTCCTGGTTAGATCGACCGACGAACAAGGCGTGCGCACTCTGCGTGTATTGCTCATCCATCGCTGCACAGGCTGAGAAATTTCTACTTGTTCAGGCATGGGCGGATTCGTGCGTGCGATGCCTACCTAGGTTGTGTGCCTGCAAATTCCGCTCGTTCATCCATCGCTGGGAAGATTTTCGAGTTGTAGTGGGCTACTGCGTTAATCTGTTGCTGTACTGATTTGTGGAGTCTGCGCCCTCGTTAGATCGATCGACGAACAAGGCGTGCGTACTCTGCGTGTATTGCTCATCCATCGCTGCGTAGGCTGAGGAATTTTTACTTGTTCAGGCATACGGGTGGATTCGTGCGTGCGTCGCCCTACCTAGGTCGTTCCGTGCCTGCAAATCGCGCTCGTTCATCCATCTCTGGGTAGATTGTCGACTTGTAGTAGTCTATACTGCGTTGGTGCATTCAAGTTTAGCAGATGATGCATTCATGTCAACCTAGTTAATCTGCTGCTGTACTGATTTTGTCTTCCGAGGAAAATCCTATTTCTACTGCTGGGCTGTGATTGTCTTCCCCAGTCGAGTTCTAATAGTTGCTTTATGTTCCTTTTTTGGTATTTACAACTGTGCATGGATGGAAATGCGAAGTGTGATATCTGCAAACTACATTCATTTGACAATCTTGTGCATTGCAGCGATACCTCCTCATCAGTGTTCAGAATGTCAGGGTCGGGCGCCGGGCAGATGAGGTGCTCCTGCGCCAAATCCCGTTGCCTCACAGGGTAATATGCACACAGACACGTCGAGTGATCTGGACCTGATCCCCATCCAACAGACTTGTTAATTGGCAGGCTAAACTGCCTAGTGAGATCTGACCCTGCTTGCTTGGTAATACGTTATGTGCAGCATTTGCAGATGTGTCAAGGCGAATTTGCCCTGCTCTACGCACTGCAGGTGCTATGACTGCCAGAACACCAAGAAGAGTCCCGTCAACTATCAGGTGCTTCTTCTTACTTGAATCACACCACATTCATTGAACACCATACTGTTCTGACTCCCGCGGTTGTTCTGACTGTTGCGCGCAGCTCAGTAGGTGCAGATGCAAGAAGACCAGATGCTCCCGGCAATGTTCTTGCTTAGAGGTGTGACTTCTACATGCATGGTCTTTCTTATGTAGATTATTCCTGCTGCATCTGTACATTGTTTCTGAAAAAACTAGACATGCTTCTTCTCTGATCCTCCTGACCGAGGCTAGCTGGTTCTTGTTCTAAAGCAAGACCGCAGGTGCACCGCCAAGTGCAAGTGCCTAAATTGTGAGAACAGTGAAGGGCTCGGCGGGGGTGAGTGCACCGACCACATTCTCCGCTTACTGTTTTCCTTGTATGTATGATCCTACTTGTGTGATCAATGTCGCTCTGCGTGTATAAAGCAGGTGACACAGACACTGAACAACAGCAGGGAAGTGAGGATAGTGTAAACAATGTACCCGACAAAGCAGTGCAGACCTCACCACCTAGGGACAACGGTGGCTCCGGCGGCTCGAACAAACGACCACGCAACCAGCTCTCCCTGGTGAATTCTCCCTTACATTCCTCACGAGATCGATGATGTTGTGGATCCAGTACGTACGCGTTTTGCCATATTGTGTTCAGGAGTATATATGCAATGTAACCCTGGTGTTCTGCTCCTCTTGTGCAGTGATTGATGATGACAGCAGTCTTCAGTTCAGAGCATGTCACCTTCTGTGCAGTGATGATGATCGCAGTCTTCAGTTCAGAGCATGTCACCTTAATTCTGTTCAGTGATGTTTGATGACAGTCTTCAGTTCAGAGCATGACGCCTTACCACCTCGAACACGACGCATTTTCTCTCTTCAAATATGCCAATTCCTGTCTGTCGCATATGCAATTGTAAACATGACTGGGTTCACGACTCCTTGTAACCATACTTGGGTCCTCGGCGCCGCAACTCGGCAATGTCAGTTATCTTCAGGTCGCTTCAGTGGACATACATGTTGATCAAACTTTCAGTAGTTTCAGGGGCTTCAGTGGATCTATGTTCTTGATCAAACTGATATAGTAGTTCAGACCATATAGAATAGTTGCCAGCATCTGTTATATGGTCTTGCAAAGGTTTTCTTCTTACATTTTAGGAGGATTCTGATCATATTTGAAACACAAAAAATTATGCAATGATGAGAGCATTGGTAGTATTAGTATGGATATGATTGTAAGCACAACCTGCCCCGGTCACGTTATTACAGCATTACAAAACAAGCACTACATTACATATTCTGATACACAGCACAAATACCTACATCAGGGCATGTAGTGTTACAAGCTACCAAACCTCCATTCACCCCCTCTATAGTTTTACACTCTTTGATATATGCTACTGGGAAAGCCATCGCGTGCACCCAGAGGTGGTGTTCCAGTTAGCGAGACCGGTCGACGCCGAGCCTCGAGCTGAGCCACCTGCAGACATCGTCCATTTCTTCGGGGATAGTGTAATGCCCCAACCTGCATTGTGGGAGATGAATCCTTGTTCAATGTTCATATAATCTGGGGAGAAATAGGGTAAAGAGGACCTAGTTTGGATACGAGATGCGTACCCATTGTAGGACTTGAAAGCCAGGTACGAGAACCCTGATGACCGCAGAAACTCAGTTGACCGCTCACCGTTCTTGTACGACACGACCTCATCCGCTGCAAGAGAACGTGACACAATTCAGTAAAAAGCAGTGCAATTCATCTTTTCGAGTTTACTCTACTTGAATCAGCAGCCTCGTTTGTTTGTTTGTTACCTCTGCCATGGCAGAGCAGGATGGGCAGGGAGAGAGCTCTTCTTGCTGCCATGTGTGAGCTCTCCATCTTGCCCCTCAGGGTCCTGAATGCATCAAATTCCCAAGATCAGCAGGGTTTGTTACAAGATTATTAAGAGTAATATTCTTGGTAGATGAGATTCTGAAGTGTGTGGGCAGAGTTGGACCACCTTGAGCAAGGGAGCCAGCCACTAAGGCTGATGACTGCGCTGAGCGTGATCGGGTAGGGAATGCCGCTGCTGAATTTGCCATGAGCATAGCATGCTGCCGAGTGCAGCGCAGCAGCTGCACCCATGCTGAAACCACCAATCCCAAGCTTCACTGCATCCACAGGATCATCGGACGGGGTGAATAATCAAGTTGTTAGAGGCAACTGCGGAGTTGTCCATGCAGTGGCACGGATGATCCAGAGGTTACTACCATCAGACGGCTCAGACGACAGTAGGTTTGCTATGTGTGCAGCTGAACCATCAAGCCCCTCTATGTCGTCGCGACCATCTACCGAAGTGTCGTCCACATCAAACCCTGTTCCAGTGCCACAAAAGTGCTGTTTAGCCCGTTTTCAGAATTAATAACTTGTGTGGACCACATGAATTTCACTAAAAAAAAGCTCAGTTCAGTTCCCATAGCATTCAAGGGAAGTTCCCAGGTACCAAATCGGGCCTCAAAATATGCATCAAAGTTGCAAGGAAGAAGAAACCCACATGCAGTGCAGGGGAATCCACCAAAAGCAGCGACAGGTCGGGTTGCTGCGGTGGGGCATATCCACTTGATCTACATGAGCAGTAAACATCAAGGTGAATAAACTTTGGTTGCAGGAGAAGACAGGCTACAGTACTGCACTTTGGTTTTATTGTAATTAAAAGTGTTGAGAATATCATGTCTAAGTTGGGCAATAAGAGTGCTTCAAGTACAAAGCATCGATGCTTACATTGGGCAAAGGAAGAGAATCCAGGAGCTGGGACCAGCTGAAAATTGCAGAATGGGCAAAAGAAGTTAGAACACTATCAGGAATAGCATTACAGCAGTAGCAGCAACTGGTGAAGATATTCCATTCCAGAGTCTTGCAACAGATTATGTAAACTGCACGTGCTGCCTAAATTACACTCCTACTACCCCCCAGGTTTGAGTCATTTTCGGCTGGGCTCTTGTTATTGTCCTACTTGTTAGAAAGATACCTAGATCCTTCTAGGTATTACTGTATTTTATTTTTCACAAAAAGGTAATCCTAAGGCTTACTTTTTAGCTGCTTTGCTCCAGAAGCTAATGCTCTCTTCTACTGCCTAATCATAAATTATGGCATCCTTTACAGCTTTGCCCAGACATGGGATAGAAAATTAGGGATCTTCCATGAGCTACCTACACTTGCGCGATATTTATATATCATTAGCCCACATCAAGGAAGTATTTGACATTACTCTCCACTTACTGCATGAAGAAAAGTGAGAGCATATTGATGTCCTTGAGACAATTGCTAGGTGTGATGTAGGACAAGGAAATTATTTACTTTGAGTAATGCAATACTAGGAATATATGCATGAGAAAAGGAGGCCACTTCAATCATTTCAAGCAAAAAGATGCAAGGGAATAAAGCGTTCTGCATCAACATCACGATGATCTTAACTCAGATCCTCTTTGGTCGACGTATGTGATTTCTCGCATCCCTATCACATTTACACAACACACAGCATGCATGTTGCATGAAAAGTGCCATCATTTATGATTTATCAAATTTGGCTAGGAATTCTGGAATTCAGTTAAGAGAAGCGGAGTGTGTCAGGTCGATCCAAGGATCAAAACCAGATGGGTGGCATGTTTAGCTAGCACTAGAGGGGCACCAACTAAGTAGGCAAAGTTTAAGATAGAAGTAATACCTTGCACCGTTGTCACCTAGGCCATGGAGCCACACAATGGTGGCTAGGTGCCGTCCCTTTGGCCTCACCACATAGCTCCTCCCATACTCGACTCGACGGCCACCCCTGCCACCTGAATGGCCATTTGCGATGATCTCAGCATTGATCTTTCAGTGTCCATGAGGCATTAGAGCATGGTCATATCTATGGAGAAGATGAAAATTACCAGAAGAGCTGCTTCCATAATAGCTCATGGCTTCTGTTGTCTCTGCAACAAGAGCACTAGGCACTTATGCTTATGAGCTCTAGTACTAGTATTATCTCGGATGTAAGGAAGTGTATGAAGTCCACATCCCCATTTGGCTACATTTATAGTGGAAGCAGCCTGAAGCCATGAAGAAGGGAATATATGTCGAAGAATCCCTTGAATCTGCATCAATCACACAACAGTGGTTTTTCGACACTGAAGCTGTCATGACAAGAGAATCTGGAACCTGGAAAGCTCTTGGGATTAGCAGGACAAAAAGATTTCTATGGCTATTGCTCTAGAAGAAGAATTCGGAACAATACTTACAGTCTAGACATAGAGACGGTGATGGTGAAACCTACCATTTCATGCAAAGGTTAAGGGTGCATCTCGCACACAGGTTGATAAGATGCATCTTTGGCAGTGGAGAAGGAACCAAAATATACAAATGTTGCTTCCTCTCCCTTTGATCTCAATTTTCAGCCAACCAAACATTTCTCTGCTCGTTGCATGGAGTACTAATGCCCACTGCCTTCATCTGCACGAATTGGCGTGACTCCCGTGCTACAGAGTTAAATAAATGGCAAGGAATATAAAGCGTAAGCGAATTTATTTCCTAGAGATGAAGCTTTCTTGCGGAACCTCTTACCTCAAGTATCATCAATCCATGGACTTCCAGAAAATAATCTCCGATGGTGGAATTTCAGTGCGGAAAGAATTGTATACCGCAACTTGTTTCGGTATACCATCAGGCTATGGTGTCAAGAAAGAACTATTATATTGCCAGGAGTACCTATCAAGTGCCGATACCAAATCAGCATGGATGAGGGAACCATATCGGGCTGAAATGCAAGTCAACTTGCAGCACAAACGTGGTGCACTCTTGATGAAGGTACATATTCTTGAGACATAAGTACACCAACATAAGTGCTTAATATGAAGTAGTTAATAGTGGCATACACATCATATGGTTGCTTCTTACTTCGATGGCGCAAATGGTTAAAATATCATGCTGGAATGAATCTAAGATTCAGTGGTTTTTGTCGTAAAATGACAAAGTTAGTCATGCTTACATTATTTGACAACAGAAATAATTTTTACTCAACAAAAGAAGAATAATCCTATTTGTTTACGTTGGTGTGAGCTTCCTCATAACCGTCTTCTACTCTAGGTTTGCTTGGCAGCAAAAGTGGGAACCTTCGCAAAATATGCCTAGTTGCTTTCAGCAATGGAGCACAGTTGATCCCTTCTCGACGGTGGAAATTCAAGTGGCGTTAAAAAAATACAAGCATAAATTGACCTCAACAAAATTTCGGTAATTAGATACCAGAGTGATGCAAAGATTTGCATCTGGTTTTTCTGGGTGTGCTAACCCACTACATACAGCAGGAATCATATACCATTCCCCTTTGCATTTTCTAATGATTGGGATGGGCAATGTGGGGGGACAGCTCAAGCTAAAATATGTGATCTATATGCGTTTTTTGTCCCTTTCTAACATTAGAACTTTAGAGCTGCATTGAGGTAGATGAAGCTATTTCAAGGGACAGATTCATCAGCTACCTGATCTAGCCTTTCTTACACTGGAAATTGTAGGCTACTAGGCTATGCTTGTGGCTCTGCCTTAGTACTAGAAGCCCGCATATTCCTCACTATTGCATATTTTTCCTCACCTTATGCACATGCTGCTACAAAAGGTGAGGTTTCTATAAAGTCAAAAAACATTCTCGAAAAGGTGCATGTATAGAATATCGGATTTGTCGTTTTCAAAAGTATACAGTTACTGAAGATATGAGAGCAGTACAAAAGTCAACTTCCAGCTTTAAACATTATCTACTTCAGGCTTCATTCAGCTTTGGAAATCAACAAGCCAACTCCAACACTACTCCTGCCAAGGGGAGGATATACAATAGCACTGACAGTATACATGTGGTCTGTTTCCACTGTAACACTGATATTTTGCAAAGCAAGCAAGTTTCTGATTGAACATGCAGTTAGGTACATTTCACAGTTCAGCTCCCACTAAGGCCAAATCACTTGGTAGAGATTACTCACTGTAACAAGAAGTCCACATCAAAGCTTGATGCTTGACAGAAGTCAACTTCCAGAATATGATAAAAGAATGTTTGCAAAATGGAAGATTGTAGACACCATTATCAGCAGAATTATGCTTTTTAAAGTAACTGGGGCATTCTGTATTTCTGCAGACTCACTATTGTATTGGTTGATTTCTCTTGAAATTAAAGTAACATATATTTCCCTTTGTACTATTGGTTGTTGACGTACATTAACTTTATTTTATCTATTTGCTGTCTTTTTTGTGTATGTACATGTTTGATTCTATGTTCAATTTAGGCTTTTGAAAGGTACTCCCTCCGTTCAGAAATATAAGACATTTCAGCTTTGTAAAATGAATGTATCTAGACGCTTTTTAGTGTATAGGTTCACTCCGAACCTCTCCGAACCTATACACTAAAAGACGTCTAGATACATTCGATTCACAAAGCTAAAACGTCTTATATTTCTAAACGGAGGGAGTACACTCGAAGAGAAAAATATTACAGCTACAAAATGAAGTTACGGTCAGCGTGCTGCAGAATATCCTTTAATCAACCTTAGGTAATGAAAACAGATGACATTGCCTATCTCTCTTAAGATTCAGAGATGGAACAGCATAATCCATGAATTACATTAGAAAATGAGTTCAAAGCTGGAGCATCTTTGGGCCTGCAGGCTCGAAGAATTAAAATGTCATTACCTGAACAAACTATAGTCCAACTCTGGAGAGATCAAAGCTAGAGCTTGTCCCATAGATCAGTATTTTCATCCATTGATCAGGCCATTCTGTATGTGTATGTTTTGTGAGCTCTCAGTTCTCACCAGAAAAGGAGAAGTGCAAATTATGGTGACTAGACCCAGACACAGAAACACAAAACTGGATGCAAGTCCGAACCTGTGAGTAACCAACTTACCTCATAGCACTGTAGTAGAGCATGTGAAAGATTACCTTACCTTGACATTAATAGCAAATTTGTTCTTAAGTGCATCACGCTGGCAAAAGATCGAGAGCAGAATAGTATATTACGTGTAAATGCCGTTATGTTTAAAGAAATGTACACACATAGCACATTTCTGGATTTATGCCAAGTTCAGCATCCAACCAACAAGTGAAGTTATCATGCTACCGACTTAAATTCTCTCAAATAACATCATGTTTACAGCAAGGGGATGGATGCATCACATCACTCAAATCAATAAAGGGAAGTTCACAAGATGCTGAAGGAACAACGTGTTCTAGACACTCAACTTTCCAGGCAGGAAATTCCAGCTATTTGTTGTTGTTCCGAAATCCTGAACGCAAAAACGCACCCAAAGTTGGTAGAGTGGAAGAATCAAAAACATTATCTCTTTTGATGTGGCCTATAGCTACAGGTGCGGTAGAGTTATTAGAGTGTGAGAATGTCAAGGGATGGATGTCAAAGGACAGGGAAAGTCAGGTCTATGAAGGAGAAGATCAAGCAGCTAATATTTGGCAAGAAAATACAATTCTTTCATAGGGAAACCTCAGAATTCACTGTATGTGCGTCATTGTAATCGTTGCCAGTGATTTCTGATTGCTGATTCACCATGATCTTGCACAGCCTATCTTTCCCTTTAAGCTTTAACATGGAATTAACACTCTGGTGCTTCATGTTTTCCTTTTCATTTATGAGAATCATTTCTGACTCGCTATTTTTTGAAACGAACACCATGGCAAATATGTTACCTTTCGTAACCATAACAGGACCAGGTAACTTTGTACGTATGTAATATTAACAGGATAAAGGTAACGTGTTTGATGTGGTCTTCTTTCAAAAAAGTACTGTCATGTTCAGCTCCTAATGAAAAGCGGTGTCAAAACTGAAATAACACTAACAACTTTACACTAAGAAGTTGAATGATTTATTAATCACGTCCAGATTTGATTTATTTTGCTTTGAATTGTTTCTGCTTATCTTTAGCAGTCTAAACAAATCTACAAACCATTGAATAGTATCCAAAAAGAAGTCGATTAGGTTTAAAAAAAGGTCGATTTGCGTATTTAAACTTAATGCGTAATTTAGAATGTTACAGTGGATGAGAAAATTCCGTAAGTTAAAATTGGATAGAAAAAACATCTTAGGATGCTTCAGAAATGGATTCAGTTGGGCAGCAACCTGGATTAATAAGATGAAGGCACAATCTAGTTAGTCAGGAACTCAAGGCAAAACTATAATGGTCAGAGACAGTTTACTCTAAAGTCTAAACAACAGACTATGGGGTGATGAACGGCAAACCTTCATGGCATTAGATAACCAGTCTTTACTACAAAAAATACCAGTGGATAACTTGTGCAGTTGTGCAATTCTAGCCTAGAAACAACTAAAATATGATCTTCCCGTAGAAACAAATAAATTATAATTATTTGGTTTAGCACACACACCATACATGAAGATTTAACTTAAGGAATCTCTGTCTACACATACAACAATTGGAAGAGTTGATCCAAGATATTAACTTACTACAAAAGAGATAACCATTAAGAACATATGAGAATACTGCTTTCAAATAAATCAATTCAGGGGGGACATCAAAATTTAGCTACGATGGATAACAAGTTGCGCAGTAAAGGTACTTGTTAAATAAATGAATAGAAAGAGCTGAAAATGCTGATGAATTCAAATATACATAATACCCAGTGTCTCATATTTAGCCATATGAGGAGCTAGCAAGTGACCACAACAATTATTACTTAAGGCAAAGAGATTAACTGACTAGGTTCATTCATATAACTAGATATTACACATGGAAGGGTAGCTTACAAATTATCCCAGGCTAGCTGATAATTCCAACACTGTTCATCCTGGATACCAACAGATAAAAAAACCAAATCGGGCTAGAAGTATGACTTATCCAATCCAATGCCTAAAACTGAGATAATCTGGACCATACCCAACATCTGAATTTCATAAGGCACTGGATTCATGCCAACTTAGCAAATGTGAAGCTGCTCATGAGCATCTGACGGCCTTTCCACAAAACAGGGAATGTAAGGCTGAAACCTCCATGTCCGGGATTCTCTAAGAGAGCAGATAACTTGCAGTTTCTTGTTATCCATATCGTACGACACAAGTGTTTCTTCTGGTCTCACCCTGCCTTTAAGGAAAATCACATTGTACTCTGGATGGATCGCAACCAACATGTACAATTCATTGGGTTTGAGGCGGGCAGTATGCTTCAAGGTCCACTTTCCACTAGCATAATCCTTAAGAACCCAAACTGACAGCTGACAACCATTTTCGTGGCTTATATAGGTAGCACATAGGCGTCCCTGCGACTGCCCAATGAAACCAGAAGAACCAAGGTAATGTGGCAATGCAATTCTCCTCCATGTTTTCCCCTCGGTGTCCACAGTAACCATCCAGTGTATCAGTTTCCCCTCCTGGTCCAGCATTTACGGAAGCCGAGTGGGATGCCCAAATGCAAAGCGCCATCAAAGAAGACACATTTTGAATTTTGGTCATCAACCATAGTCCCGGGACCCCACTCGCTCTGCATGGAAGTCCATTGTCCTGTTTCTGAGGAGTACACCTGCACTCTGATGATCCCGTCAAAATTTTCTATGAACACGAACACCTTGAAGCGGCCCGGAATGGCAGGGTCAAAACACAGGCGGGCGGTGTTGAGGCGCTTCATCAGAGCATTCCGAGGCGCGATCAGGACGGCCCAGATTTCCCCGATCGCAGGGTTGCACACCACGTACTCAGCTTCGTCCATGTCCACTTTCCAGCAGTAGCAGATGAGGATGCCGGCGCAGCAGTGCAGGGGCGTGACCTCTTTGTAGTCACGCACGAAATGGAGAGAGGGGTCGACCAGCGGCCAGGCTCTCCCGAACAGGTTGAGGAAATCGAGGCGCGAACTAACGTCGTCGCGGGAGGTGTAGCAGAAGAAGCCGGACAGCATCTGCGGCGACCTTCTGTGGACGGCGGGGTCAGAGCAGAGCGCGAGCCATGCCTTGGACACGCACTTGAAGCGGCAGAGCGACTGGTAGGGCACCCGCGACAGGATCTCGGGGAGGAAGTCGCTGGGTACGCTCGCCGACGGCGGCTGCTCCTCCTCCTTCTTCCTCTTTCCCATCCCGTACCCGGCCGGCCGGCCGGCCTGCTGCTGCAAATTGTAGAGGTAGTTCGTTTAGCTAGGGTTTGAGATGTGCTGCTCTCCACTTCCTTTCATAGGGAAGAAGGACAAAGGAAGAGGGGGGAAACCCCAAACCTCGAGGGCGACGGGAATGCCAGCGAAGAACGGTGCGGCGGCGACGGTGGAGGCGAGCTGCCGAAAGCGGGGGCTGAGGGGAATTCGGAGACACGGAGCAGATGTGTTTTCCTTTTCTTCTGAGAGAAGAGTAAGTTTCTTTTTTTCCAGAACCATGAGAGCAACTCGTCCCAATGAGGCGTCCGGTGGATGGCCTCGTGGGCGTCGGCGCCATTTCACAATTAGTGAGGCACTGACTCCGAAATATTACAAATTTAAAACATAACAAATCGATGAGTACATAGTTTTGGTGACTACGAACCGATCACATAGTCTCGACGACCATATCACCGCAAATCGCCGTGAATCGAAGTCCAGCGAACAAAAAAGGACGCATGTCAGCCAGCCTCGCATTATATACCGCGAAAATCAGATGGCGAGATCATCCGCCAGGTAGAAGGCACCTCCTATGGGGTAGCCGGTGGCGGGGTAGCTATCACTGGTGGAGGCTCAGTTGGAAGAGGAGGGGGGGGGGGGGGGGGGGAGGGGGCTGTTGTACATTCTAATGTTCTCAAGATGAAATGAGAACAAAATTAATCAAGATGATTGGATCAATAGTACCAATTCCTTTGTCTTAAAAATATTGTTGAAAAGAGCATGAGCCTAAATACACATCCAGAACCAAACTTTCGGTTATGTTTGGACCTTTTCTTCTAAACCCACTGAGAAAAAACAACGGTAGAAAAAACAACGGTAGAATATCTGTGAAAAAACACATTAGATTACGCAATCAGAATATGATATATTATTCCGTAGTTCTTTGTTATTTTACTTAATCCCTCCGATTCATATTAATTATCACTGAACTGGATGTATCTAGCACTAAAACATATTAGATACATCCATTTCTACAACAATAATCGGAGGGAGTAGCAGAAATAAATATGGTAAAGAGTCACATGGAGCTAATAGGATCACAGTACTCTTCATACCACCTCCCTAAATTATACTCCCTCCGTTTTAAAATATAAGATGTTTAGCTTTGTGAAAGAAGTGTATCTAGACTCATTTAATATGTACTCCCTCTGTTTGGGATTATTAGTCCTAAGGGCCAAATTGATAATACCAAGACACTCCATAGCTCTCATTCATTAATCTATGCATGCACCAATAGTCTTACATGCACGAGAGAAGTGAGAGAAAAAGAAAAACATGCATTGGACGAGAGATGCTAATAAATGAGATAACCTTATAATCTCAAACAAAATAAAAAAAGCTCTCAGGACCTATAATCCCAAACAGAGGTAGTAGGTTCATCTAGACACACTAAAAGGGGCTAGATACGCTTGTTTCACAAAGCTAAAACATGTTATATTTTAAAAAGGAGAGAGTAGCCATGAACGAAAAGTACACATCATTTATGCAAACTACCCGGATTATGATCATCTATTGTCCTTTCTTTTACCAAAAATCTGCTGGCGCCTAGAATACATCACCAGATGTGGCAACGTGGAGTGCATGCTGACTAACAGCAGGATGGAAACACCAAATTAACATAAAAATAAACCTATCTGATGACCAGATGCATACAGTATATACCTGGACAAGAAACAACATAACCCAATTTATACTGTATGAACTTGGATCTTCTGTTTCCTGGGGATATTTCAACTTCTGATCTGGAGCCAAAATAGCAAAATGCTGTATCACAGAAGGGGACTGATAGATGAAGAATCAAGAGCTTCGCATCCAAGTAAGACCTGCAGCAGTCATACATGATTGGTACTACTCCCTCCATCGTAAAAAGATGTCTCAAATTTGTCTAAACTTGAATGTATCTAGACACTATTTAGTATATAGATACATCCAAATTCAAACAAAATTGAGACATCATTTTTAGGACGGAGGGAGTAGAAGAAAAGGAATACCAACATACTATTGTATACTAATAAATAAACTGCAGACTGTAATTCAACCGGGAACATATATAAATAGCTATACAGAAATGACCTGCTAACACGAGAGGAGAAAACTATCTCATGGATGAGAAATCAGTAGCAAGAGGAGTTCAGGACCAATAATTCGTGGATGCGAACGATGTAGAGCTGACGAATTCGAGCAGGCTAAGGGAATATATAGCAGCGAGGCCCCATCTTTCTCCTCGCGGAGGTCTAGAGGCAGTTTTGAATGGAAGAAAATGATGTGACTTCTAGCATGCCTCCGTCACTTCTCAGGCGCGAATAGTGGGGAGATGAAGAGGGAGCTCGGGAGGACGAAGCGTCAAGGACTGCTTATTATAGGGAAGCAGTAATTACTGCGTTGATAAACGGCCGGTGGCGCTGGGTGGAGAAGATAAGCAGTAGTATGGGCCTGCTTTTTTAGGGATGCATACGGTGGTCTACTCCAGCCGGTTAAAACAGAACATGAACGTACCTGTAGGCTGAGAAAACAGAACGGGAAGGGAAGGAAACGTACCCACGGAAGAAAAAGTAACGGGAGGTGAATCGCTGACGTGGCCAGTTCTCCTCTCGTCCTCCCGCCTGCCGACGCCGTTCCCCGCCTCGGAGCCCGTCCTTTGCAGCCCGAATTGCCGGCGCGCTGAACTGGATCCGACATATCCACCCTTTCCGGAGCCAGTTCTGCAACCAGGAGCGTTGCCGCCTCGTGAGCCGACCGAATCGCCCGCCACCGCCGACACCAAGGTATGAACTTGTTCGATCTCCCCCGTCATGGCTAAATCTTAATGATTTCGATGACTGTATTTGCTTGATTCAGATGAGTTTGTCGTTGATGGAGAGCGAGGAGATGTACTTGGAGAACTCCTCTGATGATGACGATTCGGACCTCGATGAGCTGCTCCATGACGACGACACCAAGCATATGGTCGTCATCCTCGCTATCAAGGAGGTCGAGGATAGGAGGAGGATGTTGAATCGGAGCCGAGGATCGGTGCCCGACCGGATTTGTCTCCCGCGCAACCGCTGGCAAGGCCACCATTTCCTGATGCAAGACTACTTAGTCGAGGTACCGGCCTACCCCCCCCCCCCCCCCCCGCATCTCTTTCGTAGGCAGTTCCGAATGCGGTGAGAGTTGTTCGTGAAAATTGTAGAGGCTTGCGAAGGTAGTTGCACATACTTTCAACATCGTAGAAACGGCGTCAGGGTTCTAGGGTTTAGCGCGTACCAAAAAATCTCCGCAGCTATTGGTGTGCTTCTGTATGGCGTGCCTGCAGATTATTGCGATGAGTATCTTCGCATTGGTGAAGATACCACCATTGAATCTGTTCGGAGGTTCGCAAAGGTTGTGATCCAGTTGTTCGGTGATGAGTATCTTCGAGCTCCAAACAACGAAGATACCAAAAGGTTGATGGATATGAACCTTGAGAGGGGCTGGCCCGGCATGCTTGGCAGTGTGGATTGTATGCACTGGAAGTGGAAGAATTACCCAAAAGCATGGCAAGGCCAATATTGTGGTAAAAGCCGGGACCCAACAATTGTTCTTGAAGCCATGGCATCTCAAGACTTGTGGATTTGGCATTGTTTTTTTTAGATTGTCAGGATCACTCAATGACATCAATATCTTACACCGATCCCATTTATTTACAAGACTTGCCCGTGAAGATGCACCAGCTTGCAATTATAAAGTCATGAACAATGACTACACCATGTGGGTACTATCTAGCCGATGACATATATCCAGATTGGCACCTTTGGTGAAAACCAATCATGCCCCTGAAACAAGGAAAGAAGTTGTCCGAAAGGATATTGAAATAGTTTTTTGTGTTTTGCAAGCTAGGTTTGCTTTTGTCCGAGGCCTTGCTCATGTTTGGAACATCAAGTCTCTCAGGAACATCATGACATCTTGTGTCATTCTTCACAACATGATCATCGAGGACGAGAGAGGGTTAGACTTGGAGTGCTTCTATGACAATGTTGGGAGCCGAGTGAGGCCAGAAAGGAATCCAGACCATCTTCAAGCATTTCTTGACTCGTACAACGAAATTGAAAATGTTCGCACCCATAACCAACTCCAAAAAGATCTGATCGACCACCACTAGCAGTGGCATGCCCACCAATGATGTTTCATTTGTTGTTTCATTTCTGTGTGTACCAAAACATTCATTTGATCAAACCATTTGTGTAGAACATTCATTTGATCAATTTGTGTAACAATTTGATTTGATGCGGATGATTTGTGTAATAATTTGATTTGATTTGATGCGGATGATTTGTGTAATAATTTAATTTGATTTGATTTGCTGGAGATGATTTATTTAATATGCTAAAATGTTTAAATCCACGGTTTACCATTCTGAAACTGTGTTCGGCGATCTGCAAAACCGTTTACCGTGGACTGTATCCGAATTTTACAGTTCGCGAGTTTACAGTCTTCGTTAGAGATGCTCTTAGTATATAGGATTTGCAGACAGGTACCTGTGCTACGTAGGCCACGACCAGGGATGTAGCCCGGGCTGCCCAGGGCCCAGTTTCGTCCCTGGGTCCATCCCAATACCCACCTCCTCCCCTGGAAATGACGGCGACCATGAAAAAGATGACTCAACCCGTACCTTCACTTAGGAATGGACTGCAAAAAGAAAAAAACAATGTAGGCTTAATTAAAGACCATTTGTAATTTTTATAGCTTTTAGGGATTTTGTACTACTCTTGATGATTATTAGTAGGTCAGTGAAATTTCTAAAAAAATCAATCACCCATTTTAAAAATCGTTCCTACACCTTAGCACGACGACTTTTCGCATGTCTACTACGACAAGCTCTACTACGACAAGCTTTGCCTGGCTCCGATGATGAAGGAGCGATGGCAACGCGCCTTCGGCTCGTGCTATTGTTTGTAGTCCTCACTAGGTGGTTAAATGACCTATTTGTAATTTCTATTACTTTTAAGGCTCTTTATACTGCCGTTGGATCGGCGTACGCAAAAAATGCGGCATTGCTCATTTACCAATTTTACACCCATTTTACCAAAGCAACAAGGAGTGTTTGGTTTCTCACGAATGTATTACACCAAAATGCCCTACATATAAGTCTTTTAACAAAAGTGAGCTGATATAAAGTTTGACCACTGATGTAGGAAAAAAACCAGCATATAGAATACCACTATCATCTTTGGAGAGGATCAGACTAGCTCAGGGATGCTTGAAGTAGCAAGCCATCCAAACGTTTGAAAAATATATCTAGTAACTAGCATGTGTTGATGGGCATAAAATGATACCAACTAAATTTAACTATTCCCTTTGTAAACGAACAGAATACTCTTAGAAATTCGAAATGGCACCGGTAATTCCAAAGGAACGACACCATCTATATAGTCGCTAAAATACTACAGTACCAAGTATCAGAATAACAAGAATTAGGCCATACCCAGCAACGGCGGCTAGGGTTCACGTGCCATCTGTCGTCGACGCCGTCGGTCAACTCCATCTCCAATGGCCATTGGAGTGGTGACGGATCTCGCCTCTCGTCAGCGGAGGGTCTTTGTTTCTAGTTTTAGAAGGCTTTCGTGTCTTCGCTTGACGATGAGGCGGTGGCTAAATCCTGGTGTTAGAATAAAGTCTTCTCCGTCCTATCTCTGTTCCGGTGGTGTCGGGCACATGGAGTTTTGTCTCCAATGGATCTTTCAGGATGTCGTTGATTTTCTTCTGCGTTCGTGTGGTTTCAGGCCAGTTTATTCCGATTTATTCCGATATACGGTTCTCATCATCAATGATGGTTGCAATTATGGTGCGTGTCTTTTGGGTCTTAGCACGACAACTTTACGTCTATCAACTACATCAAGCTCTACTATGGCCAGCTTTGCCTGACTCTGACGATGGAGGCACAACCACAACGGCACACCATGAAGGGGTTTCGCGGCAGGAAATAAAAAAAATTCTACGGTGCAAACACACCTAGCCAAGATCTATCTATGTAGATGTAACGCAACGAGTGGAGATTCGGTGTTAATACTTTTAAAAACTGAAATTGGATAACGTTCCGAGAGGAACGTGAATGACATAGTCGTACTTGTAGCCAACCTCAAGGTCGCGAAGCTCCTTGCAAGTCACCCCTTACTCCTTGTGCGACGTAGCCGACCTCATGGTCGTGTCGACGTCCAAGCTCCAAGCTCTAAGAAAAAGCACCACAAGTGGCAGTGTCTCGTGGCGTTACGCACATACGATGTAGAGACATCTTCTGGGCTCCGTTCCAGTAAAGCAGCGGAAGAAGATTGATCTCTGAGTCCAGCAACACGACAACGTGTGTTTGGTGGAGAAACCCCAATCCCCGTATGTGGTTCTAATCTTGGGAACCACGTGAGGGAGAGAGAGGGAGAGAGAATAGGCAAAACCAATTGATGGAACAGATTTGAGGAGAGGGATGCTCCTCTTTATATAAGTGGAAGGGATGTACTCCCTCCCTCAAAGTCCAGGGGTGAGACTAATCAAAGGAGGAGGTGGAGGGAGGCGCGCCAACCATCCCCCACATGGTACCCACGTGGTGGGTGGTCCACGTGTGGCGCCTGGCCTTCCCTAGGGCGGGGGCCCCCTCTTGGGCATCCTCTAGTGAGGTCTAATTAGGTGAGATGCCACCAAAATCCATTTTTAATATTTTTAATATTAATTCATTTAATTAATATTAAATACATATTATTTAATACCTATCACTCTGAAACACCTTTCGAACCCCTCCGATCATCATCGGATATCCTCGAAACACTCTCGGTATCTCCCTCAGAACAATTTTGGAGTTCTCTATCTTTTCTCCTACGATCTCGAAACAATTTCTAAGCGTCTCTACCCTTAAGTGTGATACCCTACGTGACGAGGGGTAACCTCGGCAATGTCCGTGATTATGGACTTATGATTTTGCGGAAAAGAGAACGCTGGGGATTTCGTCGACTGATCAGACAAACCTCTCCGTTGGCTCCTCCTAGCCTATATATAATAGGCTGGGTCCCGAGGTCGTATACAGATAGGTTACAAGTTACAATACAATATCGGTTCCTATTTCTTGCCTTCATCGCCAAGATGAGCCTTCTATCCGTCGGATGCTTATTGGACTTTCCTTTACTCCTTATGGGATTGATGAGCCGCGATCCTTTATGCAGTCAGGGTAACTAATCGTAGGAACTCAATTAATCATACCCATGTCACTACGGCTCGGGAATACATATACATGATCGACACACTTTTCGATCAATAACCAATAGCGGTATCTGGAAACACATAATCGCCCCATGCATTCCACAGTTAACTTGATCGCTTGAACCTTGAACATTGAGTCTCATTCCCTTTGCTCTACGATACCTACTTTGTCCAAGATCTGATCTTCATTATCTATATACCTAGTTCAATCTTGTTATCGACAAACACATTTACTTGTTTCCGTGATATTACATCCTTGTGACCTAGCCACATGTTGCAAACTTATAGATGTAATCTCACCGAGTGGGCCCAGGGTATCTATCCATCACTTGGATAGGCAAATCTCGGTCTTGATACATAGGCATCAAAAGTTCCTCTGAAATACCTGATGCACACATTTATGGTCACCTAGTTGCAGACATGACGGTTGATGTGATCAAAAGCGGCGTCGAGAGACAGTGATTAATATGATCTCACGATCAAAGGACTGAATCACTATGCTTTGCTAGACATCGCAATGTTAAACTTTTGATTGAATCACATTGCAACAGTAGGATTTGGGTGTTGTCCATCACTTGATTAGTGACCTCGTTGTTAGTTGATGTGCTTTTTTTCGAAACGGAGGTATTAGCCCCGGCCTCTGCATCAACAATTTGCACACAGCCTGCTTTATTTATTATTCAACGAAACCTTACAAAGAGAATACAAAGATCAATCAAAGCCACCTCTCAAAAAACAACTTGATGAAGGGGTGGCCATGTCAGAACACTCTAACCGCAACACCAACGCATCATCAACATATCAGAGGTCCCGAAAACCGCCCCACGGCGGATCAGGAGCACAAACCGGTCCAGCTAATCCGTAGCGCACACCATCGTGCACGCTGAATCTCCTGTTGCCGCCGTCTTCCGCCAATCCATCTTCAGGAGAGATCGATGCAAAGACCTTGCAAGGCCTTCCATCGACGCCACCATGACGCCATATGGCACCACCGCCCTATGCACTTGCATCAACAAGCACGTGTGATCGCCACCGAGAGCTCTCGGCGCCATGCCACCGAGTCTCGCCAACCGCCGCAGCTAGAGATCGCCAGAAGATCTGTCGTCCGTAGCACCTACCGCACTAGGCATGACTGAGTGTAGCACCTGGTGGTTAGGCATAACTTGACATGTCCACTAGAGCCTCCGTGCAAGATGAAGCCGCTCCACCACCAGCCTCTGCCATCCAGCGCTGCACCACAAGCAAAGCTCCCAAGAGAGAATACGACACCAAAGCGCCGCCATTGCCTGATCCGGATAACCATATTAGGGTTTCCCCTAGAGCAGCAGGAGTGGCCATGACCTGTAGCCGACGTATGTTCCAAACACAATGCCCTCAAGAGGGGAACCGACGCCAAGCGTCGCCATCATCCGATCCGGGAGACCCAGATCTGGGGTTTCCCCCGGAACAGCTCGAGTAAAGTGACGACACCAGCGAAGACAATGCCTCCAACAAGGTAGCAACGTCGAGTGACGCCGCCATCGTCCGCCAAGATCAGAATCAAGGATCAATTTTCACCGGCTGCCATGTCCCCTCCATACTCGACGCCGACTAGAAATCCACCACCGGAGATCGGTGTGAGATCCCGAGATCGTCCACACCAGATCCCAATGTGGCCAACCACCTCCAGAGGAGGAAGTTGCCGCAGCCATGCCCGAGGCCACCACCTCGGCGCCCAGATGTCGCGATGGTGCCGCTTCCTTCGCCGCCGATGCACGTCACCGCCACCTGCGATCTCAGGCCACCAACACCACGCGCCACCACGGATCAGAGGAGAGGAGGGCGCCACCTCCCACCCCTGGACGCAACCAGTAGACGCTCCGCCGCCGCCACGCCACGCAGCCTTTGGCCGGCGACTCCTCCGGCGGTGGCGGAGGGGGAGGGTGATGTGGGAGGAGCCTCGAGGAGGGGCAGCGGGGGAGACCCCGGGGGCGGCGCAGCGCCGCCGCCGCCCGGGGGAGGGGGTTAGGTCGGGGGGAGATTACCACGCGAAAGTCCATAATCGAGAACCTCGATCATCAGCTGTCCAACGAACTAGTCTAAAGTATATTAGGGACTGTTTCCACTTAATACAGCATGATACAAAACTATTACGAACTAATGAGATATGTCACATTATTGGCCTCTAGGGCATACCTCCTTCTCAGTTTCGGCCCATGCTAATATATGTAATCGTCGCTAGGTGGTCTAAAGACCTATTATAATTTTTATTACTTTTAAAACATTTTGTACCGTTGTCAATAGGTAGGTCGAATTTTAGGGAAAAAAGACACCATTGAATATTTTTTCTGGCTTATTATCCCGTGTTGCGAGTGAGATTGGCCAGGAGACACGCGCAACTTTATGAACCGTTATTTTATTTTAAAAAAAATTAATTGTCAAAAAAAATAAGTACAAGCTGCTATCAGTTTCCAGTTCGAGTCGGTTTGTCCGTCCTCCGTTATTATATATAATCTGATCGCTGAGGACAACGATCCCAATCACAGTCCGCGAGGATCAAAGGAATTTTCTTTTGCGAAGAAAAAGGGCATCGACCATGTCTTCGCCGCCGCCGCATGGTGAATACGTCCGCGGAGGCAGGACCGTCCGGGTGGTCGACGTGTGGGCGCAGAACGAGGCGGCGGAGCTCGCCCGCATCACCCGCCTCGCCCGGCGCTTCAAGGTCGCGTCGGTGACCACGTCCATCGACCTGCCGCCGCTGCCTCCGTCCCTCACCCGCACCCTGGACGACAGCTACGAGGCCGTCCGCGCCGCCGTGGATCGCGTCCGCTCGACGCAGCTAGGCCTGGTCCTCGTCAGCTCCGGCGACGGCGATCTGCCCCCGGCCGGCCGCGTGTGGCGGTTCCACCTCGGGGAGGAGCCCGGCGAGGCCGACCCGCGGCGGCTGTGCGAGCCCTGTGGAGCTACACCCGCGCCTGCATGCCACACGGCGTGTGCGCGACGCTGGACGGCGCGGCCGACGTGGCGTACCTGGTGAGGCACCTCGACGGCGGCGCCCTGCCGGTCCGGCGCGAGGCGTTCCTGCAGCGGTGCACCGTCCTGTTCCCGCACCTGTACGACCTCAAGGTGCTGGCGGAGTGGCGCGCGGTGGAGGGACGGGATCCACCGCTCGCCGGCGCCGGAGGGCTGGACGCGTTCCGCCGGTTCCTGGAGCTGGTACGGAAGTGGATGTACGGGAGCTGGTCCTGTGGGTACAACGCGTTTATGTACGGTCTCGGCGCCGCCGACGACGTAGATCTCGTCCACTACAAGAGAATAGCTGCAGAGTTCGACGAGCAAAGGAGGCGACTCAAGGAGTTCCTTCTTCAGCACAACGACGAGGAATACGTCACGCAAAGGCTGCTCCCCGTGAAAATGTGATGTCATGATTTTTCAGTCGGATGATGATGATGTAAACACCTTGTTGTACTACTAGTAAGCAGTACTCTCTCTCTTTTAAAATATAAGATGTTTTATTTTGTGAATGGAGTGTATCTCGACCTTTTTCAGTATTTAGGTTCACTAGCAGAATACCCGTGCGTTGCCACGGTCTTTAAGTTGTTTTAAAATTCATGTGAATATATGCTTATACATACAAAATATAATTGCATCTAATATTTTGAATACGTTAAAGAACCATTATGCTTAATTTAACTACCTAAAAATTTAAACGGATTGGCCCGAAAAATATTCATCAATGTGTGACGTAATTGCATTTTTTTTCCTACACGGTCTGAGATCAAAGAACATAATGATGTGTAGACTACTCTAGAATGCTAACAGGGATCCTCTGAAAATGAAATAGAATTTCGATGCAGTTTGACATAGTTGATGATAAACTAACCGATATTATTTGATTCATCTACTATCTTTGGATAATCCACTCTAGGATTGCGGCAGTATTCTGGTTTTTCCTGATCTTGTAATAGGGGATGTTGTACCCAGCCATGTTGGACCCAGCCCCAGATCAATACATGCTATGGTGAAATTCTAACTCTGAAAGTCTGACGAACACACATGGACACAGAGAGGTTTTTGCGACGTGTAATTTCCTGCGTCTTTTCTCGATTCTTTTTACTCGATTCTTTTTATTCAATCGATTCACAAACTTGACAAAATAATCGCCACGATCCACACGAAGCGCGTGCCATCCCACGTGCAGTGGATCGTATTGAGTGACTTGATGCAAACGGTAAAAGGTAAATAAAAAGACTTGGTCGCAGCATGAACCAGACACAGTTTCTGACCCTATGCAATCTGAACAGACAACCGTGTAGCAGCTGCGTTTATGTCTAGGACTCTAACACAACACGACAGTAAACAGAAACTTGTATAACAGGATTAAATAAATCTAACAATCGCACCTCTAATCTTGTTACCGTCATCTTCATTATGGTGTTACTTTGGGCATCATGCCGGCTTGACTCCGGCAAGGCCGCGTTACACTTGCCGCCACTGTTGTATTGGATGTTGATGGGCTCGTGGAGGTCGAATGCATGACGCTCCTCTCATCTGGTACCTTCTTTGTGTGTGGCACACATTTTTTTAAAGGAGTATATATTAATATCAACGAAGATACCAATTACACCCAGCCTCTGCAATAATGCAGTGCCCTAGCGGCGTTACGGATGCACAGAGACAAAAAAGAAAAAAAATTACAAAAAAGAAAAGCCCCGCTACAACAATCTATTCCTTGTAACAGCAGTACTAACACCACCAGAACAGCACCAGAAGTCCAACTTCTCCAAAAGCGATGCCTCCAATAAGGAAACAGTTCACAAGCGTCGTCGTCGCCCGATCATAGATCTTAAGTTTTCACCCTAAAGAAAGTCCTTTCTCGCAAAACAATGCCTTCAACAAGGCCATTGCTAGGCACAACCAATTAAGGCCAGACCTTAGATTTTCACCCTGCAAGATCAGACACTGAACGTCTCATGTGCTGCTACCCCCACTAACAAGCCGCTGCTACAAATCACGGATCACCAAGCCAGTTACTCAGCTTTGAAGACTCGAACCAACTATGCTAGCCCTCAAATCTCTGCTTTCATGACATTCTCCACCACTGACTTCACCTTGGACCGACAAAGAAAATGTCCAATGATGGTAACAAGCAGTAGAGCTTCGCAACGCTTCCTCTGAAACCAAACGGTCAGAAAATGCACAAGTGCGCACGATCGAATCCCATCCGACCAGCATTCTCCGGGCATGAGCTCCCGTGGGAGATTGCCAGCGGAGCATTCCGGAACTCGACAATCCTCACAGATCAGCAACGGCACACAACCACCAGCCCTCACGCCGCTAGCCTCCTCCAGAACGACGGCAACACAAAGAAGCAACAAGAAAGCTGAGTCGAAGGGGACGAACCCCTCGCAACAGCAGCCCTACTGGGATCCAACAGCGTCGAACATGACCCAAGGCCTAGATCTCAGTCCGCCGGAAACCCAGATCGTCGCCGCCAGTGACCATCGCCGCTACCGGCAGCCACCATGGCGACGCCTTGCCACCTCTACGTTGTCGCCCGGCTGGAGAACTCAAGCCCTGGCCGACAAGCCGTGTCGCGCAGTGCACTTCGCCGCCGCCACGTAACCCCCCACGTGACATGGCCGAGGCCACCTCTCCAGCCCACCGTTGTTTGATGGGGTGGGCGCCGCCACCACCGCCATCACCGGCGGCAGCGGCGGCCGCTGCTTGCAGATCAGCGTCGAGAGGAGGGATTGGAGGAAGGGTCCTCCTCCCGCCAGGGAGGGAGGCAGCCGGGAGGAGGGTTTCCGTGAGAGGGGCACACATAAAAAGAGAAGCGTGGTTGTAGCTGTCGTTGCAGTGGCTTTCATGAATCGTGTTATTGACTTCATCACGAGATCATCAAACCCACTATTTTCTTCATGGAGCACTCACTACACCTCTAGCAGCTTTGCATTCTCCTCCCTCGCCAGCCTCACATCCTTCTCAAGCGTGCGCACGCACTCGGTCACCGTCCTGGCTCACGGCTACCACAGTCTTTTTCGCCTATGCAGTCTGCACTGTACACTTTGGACGGGGCCTGCAACCTCACTTCTGTTGTGGCTAGCTCACCACGCAGCGGCTCGGCTTCAGTCTTGGCAACTTCCAACTCCTCCACAGATGCACCAGGGGAAATGACCACAACCTCCATCTCTTTTGTCCAGCCCACTTAACCACCAGCCCGAGCTCACATGCCACAACCATCAATAGGGCCAGCTCGTCGTCGACGTCGGCACCGGCCAGCAGTGCCTTCTCTTTCTTCAGTTCTCGCACTATGGGGCAACATGCACCCAGAAGCACAGCTTGAGCGCGGTGGCACTTGCGCAGGAGCTCAGCGTGGCCGCGACGGCGGAACCAGGGACTATTGTGCCAGGTGTTGGCGCTACATCTCGGTTGTGTGCCCAGCTTCGCTGCCTCCACGCCTGCGCTGGCACCCATAGGCTCTACGCCTGTCCACAGTCTCCATGTTCGCCGCCGGGAGCACGGGCCACAGGGAACCTGCTGGACGCACTCCGGCGATGCCGCAGCCGACAGCTCCACACACGGAGACCTCGGTTTCACAGGTGCGACGGTAGGCAACAACCAACACTTCATCTTGCATGTCGTTGTGCATAGTCGCTACGGAGGATGACAAAAACCACACTGTATCCCTAAATTGAGGCTCTTCTTGAATTCTGACGGACTGATTAGCTCAACAGAGTCCAGCCCTGATGCGTAAAACCAGTAATTTTGTTAGTTTGTTAGCCTTGGGTGTCAGCTTGTTGCCGAGAATAGCAACGCGAGGGGCAGTAGGCTGACACACAGTTTCAGCATCTTTGAATTTTTTGAGATAAGATAAAGTTTGTTAGCCGATCCTTCTTTTTTTACTTAGGCGTGAAGTTTGTTGGCGGTGGCAGTTTTAGTGTAATTTGTTAAAGTGTGACACCAGGCATTCACCACACCTTTGAAATTAATAGTAAAGATCTAGATATGGAGTGAACCTACGCAATAACAGAGATCTACATACACTCTTTTCATAAAGCTAAAACATATTATATTTTAAAACGGAGGAAGTACTGTCCAATAATTAACCGATCAGTACAGTACTACAAAGGATGTTAGCCCCAAAACATAGAATAGGAATTATAGTCCATAGTAATTTAGAGAGATAAAGATAAGAATATGATGCACCCAGTAAATTAGGAAGGCTGCACACTATGTAGCTTCACTAAGCAAAGAACACCACAGGCACAGCTGCACCCTAATACTGGCACAGCCATAGCCATTAGCCAAAGGTAGAAGAAGAACAGTAAGCATTAAGTAATCAATCACTAAAAGAACACGAATTCCCTATCTCACCCCTCATCCCTCCATAAGATCCTAAGGCATGCCTAAGGATGAGCAGGGAGATAAAGAACAAGCATTCTACATTATAACACATGCATAAGAAATAGTAAACATTTCATAATCCAACACACTTACATAATAAGCTTGAGTCAAAATCTCAAAGTAACACTGAACTAAATAAACAACTACTACTAAATTACTTTGAGTGAAATGCATAATTAACAATGAAGCAGCATACAATTAGAACTAAAAGTAAAAGATATTAAGGAAATAAACACTTGTTAACAAGAAGCTAAAATTAATCAAACTAACAGTTGAATAAAACAAGTATGGATCACAAGCAAGTAGATACTAACTAATGATAGCAGTAACACTTGATAAGCATTGACACTTCTCAACTGAATAAAGTGCCAGCTATTAAACTATAAACCTAAAACTCCACCGGAACCACTACCAGAGACTAGGACATAGACTATACAATCATGACGAACCCTAACAATCTAACTAACATGATAGAAGCATCTAGAACCTACCAGAAAACCTAGAAACCCAATTACAGAGACATTACTAAAGCACAAACCCTAGAACTAGAATAACAAGATAAGAGGGAAGGAAGAAGAAGAAGAAGAACAAGAAGAGAGAGAGAGGAATTACCTTCATAAAGGGTGAGCCGAGCTCACGCTGACTCGAAAGAGGAATAAGAATAGTAGAGGTGGCAACATGCGGCACATGGGAGTGCCCTAGATAGGTGTCTCACACGACACCTTCCATGGTAGCCTAGGGAGGCGTTGTAGACGTGGTAGAGCACCATTTCGATGGCGAGGAGCACTAGAGTTGCGCCAGAGACGAGGGAGACGACGCATCACCAATACACTAGTTAGGGTTAGCGTTGCGAGTGGCCAACAGATAGAGCGAGGAACAAATCTGGTATGTAGGATTGTAGAGTAGAGGCAGGGAGTGTTTAGAGCGGAAGGGAGGAGACAGAGGAGGCTGGAGGTAGCTAGGCGATGTTAGCGATGGCATAGTCGCCTGCGCGTGCGCGCGCGCGCGCGCGAGAGAGAGAGAGAGAGAGAAGAGAGAGAGAGAGAGAGAGAGAGAGAGAGAGAGAGAGAGAGAGAGAGATAGATAGATAGATAGATAGATAGAGAGAGAGAGAGGGACGAGTGAGTGCACCGGTTGGGATGTATCAGGTCCAGGGGCTGGTTTTGACCCACAGGGTCTGATCAGTGGGCCCAAGTGTAGAGGGGTATTTTGGTCATTTCACATTTACCGTTAAACCCAAATAAATCATAACTCACACATAAAAGTTTAGAAAAATAAAATAAAGATAGTTTTGTGTGTAGAAAAATGCAAGAATCCAAAAAGTATTTTTGTGGGATTTTTGAAAACACTTATATTTTTGTGAATTTTTAAGTGGACATAATTAATTTCTAGACTTTAAAATTCGTAGAAAAGTCCAATAATATTAGAAAATTAAGGATAAATATGTAAGCCTCAATTTTCATAAAATTATGAAAATTCTAAAGTAAAATTCTTGATATTACCTTGAAAATTGCAATAATGAATAAAATACCAAAGAACATACAATAAAATCCTAAAAGGGAGAAAATCACCAAAACAAAGAAATTAAATAAGTGAAATTCAAACATAGCACACGAAGAGTTTGCATTGCATATAACTGCATTATAGCATCACATATTTGCAACCGAAACGTTGTCTTTATCGGACGATGTTGCAAATTCTAGAACTTGAGGTCCAGAGTCAGGTAAAACCTTTGAACTACACTATCTCATTGTTACCAGGCAAGTCCATTCTTGCATCACCTTTGTGAGGTCAATCTTGCAGCCCAGTTGCAAATGAAGTCTTACATGTCCTCTGGAGATTCAATGTGGTGGAGATTCAATTTACAGCAAAAGTTAGGATTACTAACAACAACGGTCATCCATTCTTGTGTCGTATAATACCGCGCTAACCACAGGTCTTGCTATAGGGCAAGCGAGTCAGAAGCGTCTTCTTCCTTTCATCTATCCTTGTATATCTAGTTAGGCTATGAACCAAAGTGGTGATCAGCGGGGTGGGAGCATGTGATGTCCCTATCATGTGTCTCAGGGTAACGATTGGGTATATTAGAAGGGATGGTAATTGAACTTAGGTCTCGTGACCAAAATCCGTTAGAGTGGGTGGGCACCGGGGTCGTGGAGGGGGACTCGACATGACTCAGTGAAACTTAGTAACAAGATCCCATACCTAAGTAATAAGTATGGAAAGAGTAATAAGGTCAAGGACATTTATGGGAAAAGTAGCGCACCTCTAAAGAGTGTATAAATGTGACATGTTACTCACTATCGCGGGAAAGGATTACGACCGCAGCGTGGAAAGGAACTCCACAAAAGTTCAGACAACCCGTGAAGACTAACAACTTTAGAATTTATGAAAATCTAAAATTTATCTTTTCTAAAAACTGTTTTTGAAAACATGCACAAGTATTGGATCTCTAATCAACGACTTTCAGTAGAGCATCAAGCAAACAATATAGAACTTGCTGAGTATGCTCGTACTTAATCTATCCTCGTAAATCCTTCCTTAGTTTTGTGAGAAGATACGAAGAGCAACACAAAGAGTAGAATCAACATCAGGGTATTAGATTAACAGAAATAAGGTAGAATGTAGATATGATCTGCCAATGCACACATAGGTAGATGATATAGAAGTATAACTTCTCCAATAAGTTGATAGCTCCAATGGTTTTAAGCTTAGTATTACTATTGATTAGGAAGTTATTCCAACTGTACTTGAATTTCCATCGCGATGTGAATCCTTATGGACTGAGGAGGATGTCGAAGATTTTGTACACTTTTGGCTCTTGGTATGAATAAATTAAGCAATGGACCCGCAATGTATTTGTTGTACCACTCTGAGGGATGTGATATTTATGGATGAGGACTTCTGTGAGTGTCATGTCAACAACTTGTACACTACAACATGTAGTGGTGTACTGGGTCACCGCACACCACCCTCTCGCACCGTTGGAACCTTAAGCCGACATCCCAAGCTTCCCTCTAAGCACCCTTGCAATAGCCAGAAATCTAAGACCCTAACCCTAAGTTTGCTTACTCTCCTCCGCCGGCAACCCCGCGGCCAGCCGCGTCATCCCCGTCTCCGGGGAGGTCCCGACCGGCTGACCATCCCTCTAAGCCCCTCGAACCCGCATCCCAATCCCTAAGTTTGCTCCCTCGTCTCGGCCATCCCTCCAAGCCCCCTGAACCCGTACCCTAAGCCATAAGCACTAGTAGAAAATGGACCTTTGGTCCAGAGCATTAGTCTCGGTTCTGGTACAAACCAGGACTAATTCCCTGGTCCCAACGGCTAGAAATGGCCGCAGGTCCCAGAAGACATTAGTCCCGGTTCGTACGGCACCTTTAGTCCCGGTTCGTTTAACAAACCGGGACTAAAGGGTCTGGCGCTGGAAAGGAGCGGATGTGTGGACCTTTAGTCCTAGTTTGTTAAATAAACCGGGACTAAAGGGCCCGACTACATCTTCTTCCTCCCCCTGCCCGAGCCATTTCAAGCTCACACAGGCATCTCCCTCAAATTTCTTCCCTCAAGCTCGAATTCTTGCCGATTTTTCTCAAGATTTGTGAACATTTTTTGGCTCCACATCTATCTAAGGGTCCTAAGAGGTTAGCAACTTCATCCTTTCATATTTTGTTGCTAGTTTGAGCTCATTTCATGCTCTAGAAATGGAGGGATTTGTGTGGATTCTATCTCTATATATATCTGGTTAATTTGGCACATATAGTCCTCGAAATTCATTTGATTCATCGAAGCACAGATATACATGAGTTCATCCTATCTATATATCTTGGTTTGGCACATAGTCTTGAAATTCAGATACAGATACATCATGCCACCGTCGAGCAACAAAATATGCTTCTTCTTCTACATGTCGTCACAAAATCCATTGCAACAAAAATAAGAACCAAAACTATGAAGGCATAAATATATATAGTGGCACCCTAGCATTTTAATCATCGACTGTTTAAGCAAACCAAAAACATGAACACGCCGGGGAGCTACCAAAATAAATTAGGGAGTGCCTCTATGGCGAGCTCCTCGAAGATGTCTGAGTACGGGATCCTAAGACATCTTCGAGAAGCTCTGCTGTAGTGGTGTCCCTACTCTCGCACACCATCTTTTAGTTTATATCTTCTCTAGCTAGATCAGTATGCTGGTGGAGCTAACTAATTTCACATATTAGGGAGTGCCTCTATGACGAGCTCCTCAAAGATGTCTGAGGATGAGGTCCTAAGACATCTTCGAGAAGCTCTGTCGTAGTGGTGTCCCTGGTCTCGCACACGATCTTCCTTGCAGTTGATATTTCACAAGGAAGCCTATTTATAGATTAAGAAGCACAACCTAGTGTCGACACTCACGACATAATGTCGACACTCACCCCTGTCATAGTGTCTCCACCCACTAAAATAGTGTCGCCACTCACTGGCATAGTGTCTCCACTCAAGACATATAGTGTCGTCACCCACTTTTAGTCCCGGTTGGAGACACCATCTAGGACTAAACAGGCTCATGTCGGCCCTAGCCTGCCGTAATCCCTTTAGTCCTAGTTGGTGTGTCCAACCGGGACTAAAGATGGAGTAGAAAGTTTTTAAATTAGTGCGTAGTTGTTTGATGTATACGTAGTGTGCTTTTATTTTTAGACTAGTACTAATCTTAGCATCGTGATTTTGTTTGATGTACTTATATAATGCAGATGAGATGGCAATGGATGTACGCTGACCGGATCTCTGGCGAGTTCATTAAAGGCGTGCGTTCTTTTCTCGTTGTGGCAGAGACTAACAAGCGGAATGGTTTTATGTGTTGTCCATGTGGTGAGTGTCGGAATCAGAAGGAATACTCTTCCTCAAGAATCCTTCACGGCCATCTATTTCAGTTTAGTTTCATGTCTGGCTATAATTGTTGGACCAAGCACGGAGAAAGAGGGGTTATGATGGAAGACAACGAAGATGAAGAGAATGATGACAACTATCCTATGTCCCCTGAATACGGTGGTACTACAATGGAAGACAATGATGAAGAAGAAGCATAAGGACATGCATCATATGAGCCAGATGATGATCTTGGCCGGGCCATTGCTGATGCAAAGGGAGAATGTGATAGCGAAAGGGAGAGGTTTAAATTTGAGCAGATGTTAGAGGACCAGAACAAATTGTTGTACCCGAATTGCGAAGATGGCCACAAAAAGCTAGGTAGCACACTAGAATTGCTGTAATGGAAAGCAGAGGTCGGTGTGCCTGACAAGGGATTTGAAAAGTTGTTGAAGATAATGAAGAAGCTGCTTCCAAAGGATAACGAACTACCCGCTAGTACTTACGAAGCAAAGAAGGTTGTCTGCCCTCTAGGATTAGAGGTACAGAAGATACATGCATGCATTAATGACTACATCCTCTACTGCGGTGAGCAGTACGAGAATTTGGATGCATGCCCGGTATGCACTGCATTGCGGTATAAGATCCGACGAGATGACCCTGGTGATGTTGAGGGGGGCGCCCTAGGAAGAGGGTTCCCTCCAAGGTGATGTGGTATGCTCCTATAATACCACAGTTGAAATGTTTGTTCAGAAACAAAGAGCATGCCAAGTTGTTGCGATGGCACAAAGAAGATCGTAAGAAAGACGAGATGTTGAGACACCCCGCTGATGTGTCGCAGTGGAGAAAAAATGAGAGAAACTACCCGGTCTTTGCAGATGACGCGAGGAACTTATAGTTTGCTCTAAGTACAGATGGCATGAATCCTTTTGGAGAGCAGAGTTGCAGTCATAGCACATGGCATGTGACTCTGTGTATCTATAACCTTCCTCCTTGGTTGTGCATGAAGCGGAAGTTCATTATGATGTCAGTGCTCATCCAAGGCCCGAAGCAACCCAACAACGACATTGATGTGTACCTAAGGCCATTAGTTGAAGAACTTTTACAATTGTGGCACGGACAAGGTGTACGTGTGTGGGATGAGCACAAACATGAGGAATTCAACCTACGAGCATTGTTGTTCATAACCATCAATGATTGGCCCGCTCTTAATAACATTTCAGGACAGACAAACAAGGGATACAATGCATGCACACACTATTTAGATGACACTGAAAGTATTTATTTGGATAAGTGTAAGAAGAATGTGTACCTAGGGAATCATCGTTTTCTTCTGCCCACGCATTCCCTAAGAAAGAAAGGCAAGCATTTCAATGGTGAAGCAGATCACCGGAGTAAGCCTATCCATCGTACTGGTGATGATGTATTTGATATGGTGAAGGATTTAAAAGTAATCTTTGGAAAGGGTTCTGGCAGACAGTCTGTTCCGAAGGACGCTGGCGGACATGCACCCATGTGAAAGAAAAAAATCTATATTTTGGGAGCTACCCTATTGGAAAGTCTTAGAGGTCCGCTCTGCAATCGACATGATGCACCTGACGAAGAATCTTTGTGTGATACTGCTAGGCTTCTTGGGCATGTATGGAAAGAATAAAGATACACCAGAAGCACGGCAGGACCAACAACGTATGAAAGACCTAGACAACAGGCATCCAGAGTTGTTTCAAGGCACTGCCAGCTATGCTCTTACCAAAGAAGAGATGGAAATATTTTTTGAATGCCTGGGTAGTATCAAGGTCCCCTCTGGCTTCTCATCCAATATAAAGGGAATAATAAATATGGCAGAGAAAAAATTTAGAACCTGAAGTCTCATGACTGCCACGTGATTATGATGCAGTTGCTTCCGGTTGCTTTGAGGGGGCTTCTGGCGGAAAATGTTAAAGTACCCATTGTGAAGCTATGTGCATTCCTTAATGCAATTTCTCAGAAGGTAATCGATCCAAAAAGTCTACCAGGGTTACAAAAATATGTGGTCCAGTGTCTTGTCAGCTTTGAGTTGGTGTTCCCACCATCCTTCTTCAACATAATAACGCACCTCCTAGTTCACCTAGTCGAAGAGATTACCATTCTCGTTCCTGTATTTCTACACAATATGTTCCCCTTTGAGAGATTCATGGGAGTCTTAAAGAAATATGTCCATAACCGTGCTAGGCCAGAAGGAAGCATCTCCAAGGGCTATGGAATAGACGAGCTCACTGAGTTTTGTGTTGACTTTATTGCTGACCTTAAGCCGATCGGTGTACCTGAATCACGGTATGAGGGGAGACTTAGTAGAAAGGCACGCTAGGAAAGAAAGCAAAGATATAGACCTACATTCTTTCACTGAAGCACACTATACAGTTCTAAAAAGTTCCACCTTGGTGGCTCCATATATCGAGGTACACAAGAATATTGTACGCTCCAACTACCCGAGGCAGTCTGACTCTTGGATTAGAGATGAACACATGAAGACTTTCGACGGCTGGTTGCAGACACATCTCATGAATGACACCACTGTTGGAGATCAGTTGTACTTGTTGGCCATGTCTCCATCTTCAACTATATTGACTTTCAAAGGGTACAAAATAATGGGAATATATTTTACACACACGCCCAAGATAAAAAGAGCACCAACCAAAACAGTGGTGTCTGATTTGATGCATCAGATGACAATGGGCATAAGGACACATATTATGGTTACATAGAGGACATATGGGAACTTGACTATGGTCCTAATTTCAAGGTCCCATTGTTTCGATGCAAATGGGTCAAGATGACAGGAGGTGGGGTAACGGTAGACCAGCAGTACAGAATGACAACAGTGGATATCAATAATCTTGCGTACGGAGACGAACCATTCGTCCTTGCCAATGATGTGGCTCAAGTTTTCTATGTGAAGGGCATGTCTACTAGACCAAGAAAAAGGAAAGATAAGCAAAATAATACAATATCATACGATGATCCAAAGTGCCACATAGTTCTTTTAGGGAAAAGAAACATGGTGGGAGTTCAGGATAGGACAGACCTGTCAGAATATTATAACAAATTTCATGAAATTCTGCCATTCAAAGTGAAAACTGACCCAAGCATACCGCTAAATAAGGAAGATGCTCCATGGCTACGGACTAGAAGAGAACCAAAACACTAGATGTGGATGTTGGTGATGTAATAATGGATTAAACCTTTTGTGAATTAACCCTATTTTTTTACAATTTTTGAGATTACTGAAGGCAGGTAGAAAAAAAGAGCATTTGATCACTTGAGCGAACTCACAAGAATACAACATCTTCAATTTAGTCCCGGTCCAGCCACATACCGGGATTAGCTAACACTCAAGACATTTATTAATATTAAAAAATCGGGACTACGGAATTAGGACTAAAGCCGCCCCCTTTAGTCATAACCATGCCTAGTCCTATAGTACGCAGCTTCAGGGTCTTCTTCGTCATCGTCATTGTCATCGTCATCGTCATCGTGGCCAGGCGCATGCGGCTGGATCCTCAGCCCAGCCATGGCATATACCAGGGGCACCTGCCACTCCGGCCTCGGATTCACGGCGGGTGGGGGGTCTCCTGGATGACGATGCCACTACCGCCATCCTTCTTGTGGCTCTGTGGAGGGATAGGTGGGCACCATAGGCGAGGATGGTCTCCCCCGGCGATGTAGCGCATCACGCTGATGATAGTACAGTTCACCCACCATAGATGGCGGACGGCTTTGTTGTGGTTCACCAGGGGCAGGTTGTCACCCTCGTACCTGGCGAGCTCCCTTTCCCGCCGGTTAGCGAAGAAGGCATTCCATGTGTCGTAGTTGTCGGGATCCCATTGGGGATCCATCCGCTGCTCCGGCATGAGCTCGAGGTAAAAGTGGTTTGTGATGGCCTCCTGCGGGGCGGAACCTTGAGGCACAGGAGGGACAGGAAACCCTCCAGCGCTCAGCATCCAGCCGGGGGGCGACCGGTAGCCCGACGGGCATGGGTAGCTGGAGGCACACAGTGCTTCGGCCTCCTCGAGGGTCAGAATGGCCCAGTAGGCACTATCGATTGTTGTGAGAGCGGAAGTTGTGGATGTGTGGATTGCCATGGCACGGTCGGCCTATATATAGATGGAAAGAGAGGGAAAACTTGGCGGGATGTAACACCCTCGAATCGGCCCTATGCAAGTTTTAGCCCTTTCCGCCAAACCCGCATAGAAACAATTCAAGGACGCCCACCAGGCACTTTCGTGCGGGTGGAAAACGAAGTAATACCATTACACAACAGTCCTCGATGGGACCCACAGAACAGATATATATATACAACAGCAACTCATCGAGTCAAGAATACAAATATACAATACAAAGATCCAAATCACCTTGAAAACAATAGAGCATCCGACTACGGACAAGATGCAAATGGGGCTAAGAGCCCTGACGAATAACCAATGGCGTCCATAACCCTGCCCAGGCCAAGCCGGAAGGGTAACCCTGCTAACAACGTCGATCTCAAACCTGCTAAAACAAAAGGGGTGCCGATAAAGGGCAAAGGAAAAAGAGGAGCGTCAGTACTGAGGCCCGTACACGGCGAGGCTAGAATTCGGCGGCTCTCCCCTACATAGGTATGGTGGACTGAAGCGGCAGCGCAGCGGCACTAAACAACCTATAGAGACTCGGTATTACTGGTGGCTATTAGAGAGGGGTAAGAAAGACCTATTCGGATCCTACCTGATAGTAACACCAAACACACCCATCCTGGTATTCCCCCTCGAGACCAAACGAGGAAGTCAAACCGAGGAACTCACACAGTTGGCAATTTTATTCATTCGATTATAGTTGAAGCACTTACTAGTCAGATATAGATAGCATGAGTCATCCTAATAGCAGAAGTAGTGGGCAGTTTTAATCACCATTCTGTTGTAGTTGGAACATTTACTAGTCAGATATAATTGTCCTGGGGAATCCCAAAACCTAGCAGTTGTTGGCACTTTTATCACATTCCATTGGAGTTGCAATACTTACTAGGCAGGTATAGTATGACACAGATCACACAGATCCACCAGTTGTTGGCATTTTTAATATCCATTCCGTGATAGTTGAATCTGATTACTAGTCATATATTAAGTCAAGTTTATAGCACTACTTTAGTTATGCTTGTCTATGATCGAGATACTGTGCTCCAAGTCGTCCATAACCGTGGACACGGCTTTCAGAAAGATTTACCCTACAGGGGTGCACAAATAGCAACACACACACGATCAACCTCGAAAAAACAAAATCAAAACCCAACGAGGCTTTCACGACAAAGCAATCACAGGATTCATAAAATATTTCAGGGGGCCACCCCACTAAGCTACCCGCAACGAAGTTGGCCGGCTCCGGAACGGACCTAGGGTTTGCGAGAACGGCTGTAAACGACTGGGAACCCGAAAGTGTGACTGGGCTTGTCGATACCGCGAAATCGTGCCGTGATCCAAAACAGTACAGGTGCTCCACGCACAATATTAAATAAAGCGGTAAAGCATGGCATAAGTACAGGATAGTAATGAAGCCCCAAACTACTTTGTGGCCCCAAGAAATAGAAATGAATCAAGCTCTGGCTCAGGGGGGGTCCATAAGGCCTCCCGGATGTGGATAGTGCGAATAGTCAAGGAACAGGTATCAATTACTCAGGGTCCTACGGGACACAAGTGAGCGTCGAAGAACCAAATAACATCTATTGCCCACCGATGCCTCTGCATTAGTTATATCTAGCAATTTAATACTTGTATTTAAAGTCATGATCATCTCCACCATAAACATCTGCCAGCATTCCAACAACTGTGGTACTTGACAACACGAGATCGCACATGAGCAAGCAACTACGACTCGCAAGGCCAGCTATCTACCAACACAGGTAATAGGAGGTGTCCAAGACAATACAGAGGCTGCACGGGATATAACTGGTGCACGGAAACTAAAGCATCGCGACACGGATAGCAATAGATCAACAGGAGGAAATAAAGACTATAAATGCAAAATAGGTAGAAAGGGGGAGAAATGCTCGCCTGGGAAACACTGCCGACGGATCATATCCGGAGAACTTGTCGACACTCGCATCAACTCATCGGCCTAATCCGTGAAGAAGCAAACACTAGAAGAAACACCGGATGCAATATTTAATACTACGGCAAAAGATCCGGCATGTTTAGCGGAACTGGGGACCCGACAATTAATACTACGGCAAAAGATCCGGCATGGCATGGAAAAGATGCAGTGCAATTCGGCAATATTAGCGGAACTGGGGACCCGACAATTAATTAGAAGGTTCAAGTTATTTAGATACCCTGCATTTTAAATGTTATCTTAACAAGGCAAAACATGGTATCGGTTCGCTACACAAATTTAAATGGAGTCCGGAATAAGACAAAAGTATCCCGCATAAACACTCCATATTTAATTTAGGTGAATCAACTATTTAACCCAACCCACCAGATGACATGTATGCAAGCATGATGATTTAATGATGCGGCAGGAATATGTCATATTATAAAAATAGGGGCTTAGGGGCACACATCTGGGTTCGGAAGATCTTCGGTTCCGGGGCTTCGGGGTCCGGTCTCAGGGTTCGACGAGGATCGGTCTCGGCGGGAACGTTCTCAGACAACGGAGTAGATCTTGCCGCACGGTGTCCGGGTAGGCGAACTTGGCAGTGTGGGACGATCTTGTCGTAGCCCTCGGGTGACGGTGTCGGTCTTGGGTTTCGGCGCCTGAAGATCTTGATGATCCGGGAAGGAGATCTTGGTGTCCGGGGTCTCGTCATCTCCGGATACCAGGTTCAGGGGTCTTCGGTTTTGCCCCTCGGGTCCTTGTAGACGGTCATGGCGTCCGAGAAGGCGAACTTGGGGTTCCGTGAAGGAGATCTCATCCGAGTTGTTGGTCTCATCTGTCGGGGCGCCTCGATCAACATCCTCAACATATTCACACACAGTAATGCAACCGAGAACAACACCATAGCATCCCTTCACACCATCTTTGTATCACCAGTGCACATACTCTGGTACAATACAACATAACAACATGAGCTGGGAAAGGGGCACACGCGCAGGCCTAGCTTGGCACTAGACAGAGGAGCTCTGTGGCGTGCTCGGGGAGGCAGAGCTCCGTTGCAGACGAGGGGGCGCGGGGTCGACGGGCCGAGGAGGCGGCCAGGGGCAGAGGGGCGGCGCCGGGGAGCTCGGCGGCGGGGTCGCGGCCAGGGCCGGGCCGGTCGAGGAGAGAACAGAGGCGGAGGAGAGATAGACGGGGTTGGTGGCAGAGGTGATGACAAGGACGGCCGGAGCTCGGGCTCGGGGCAAACGGCGGCGGGAGGCATGACTGTGCAAGGGAAACCCCGGTAGCGGAGGTAGACGTAGAGGTGGCGACGAGGGGGCATGGCCGTCGCGCAGGGAGAGGGGATCGCAGAGGCGCACGGGATTGGGAGAGACGAGACCGGGGCGTCGGCGACGCGGCGAGAGGAGCTCGGCGGCGAGGTCCTGGAGAGAGGCGGCAGGGAGCGAGGCCTAGGCGGAGAGCTCGGAAGAGGCGGTCGGGCGGTAGATGCAGGTGGCGGCGGAGCTCCTACAGCGGCGCAGCCTGCAGCGAGAGGAAGAAGGGAGGCAGGGACTACGGCGGATGGGGGGCGCGGTGCGGTTGGTTGGTGAGGGAGAGAGGGTGCGAGAGGAGGCGGCCACCGGCGAGCGGGGAAGGCGGAGCGAGGCACGCGGCGGTGGGGTTGGCGGTAGGTGGGGAAACTCGGGGAGGGAGACATGTTGGTGGGGGATGTGCGGGGGAGGCGTGTGGTGGGACCATGCTGTCGGTAGGTGGCGGGGTCGGGATTGGGGCCAGGTGGGGTGGGAAGCGTGCATGCATGCGGGAAGGAGTGGATGGGGGGCGTTGGTCGGCAGGTGGGCGGGAGAAATAGGTGGGGAGCTGCGCCCAGGTGGCGGCGGGGTTTGAGGGGAGCGGGCCAGGCGGGGGAGGTGGCGCGTTGTGATAGAATGGGGTGAGGTGGAGGGGTGGAGGACGTGGCTGGCGGTGGGGCTGGTGGTGCATGCGGCTGTGCGGAGTGGCTGGCGGCAGGTGGGGCCAGGCGGCAGCGGCAGGCACGCTATGCGTGTCTGCTTGTGTGCGCACGCGGTTTTGGTCCAGGGGAAAAAAGGATGGCAGCGGCAACGAATAGGTAGGTAGGAATCAGGGGTTAGGGCTTCAGGGTAGTCTAGGGTTTTTATCTGGAGGTGGCCGGCTGGGCTTTCGGGCCTGGCTGGCTGCCTCCCCAAAATAATCTAAACATTTTATTTATTAAAACAAGGCTTTTGCAAACCGTTTGTAGATAAAACGGAATATTCCGGACAAGCCCGGGTTTTATAGTTTGAATAAAAGATGGGGCGTTTAGAAAACAAAACCAGGCTTTTCGAAATAGTTTTTAAACGAACCATGCAAGATGATGACGATGCAATGCACAAAAACACAGCGATTTTCTAGTAGTGGTTTTAGCAGGATGCCACACGGGAAGCGGTGGGAAATAGCGGGAAATATCTTTAGTCCCGGTTAGTGGCTACAACCAGGACTAAAAGCTCTGTTCAGAGGGACAGAACGGGAAAACTTGGCGGGAAGCGGTGGGAAATAGCAGGAAATATCTTTAGTCCCGGTTAGTGGCTACAACCGGGACTAAAAGGTTCGTTCAGAGGGAAAGGGCCATAAAACTTGGCGGGAAATATCTAAACCCTAAGCCCCTAACCCTAAACCCCTAAACCCTAAACCTCCTAAACCCCTAACCCTAAACCCCTAACCCTAAACCCTAAACCATAAACAATAAACAATAAATCCGAGGATAATTAACAGAGTAGAATATATAAAGAATAAATTATAGCTTTCAAAGTCACCTCTAGTCCCGGTTTGTACACAAACCGGGACTAAAGGGATGTGGCCCTGCGCCGAAAACCCTTTAGCCCCGGGGCTAAAGGGGGTAACAAATACTCACTCCGTCCGCCCTGGTTCGAGCACCGAACCAGAGCACAAATCGTCTTCCCAATCTCGATGCCACCGCCGCTGGCGCCCCTGCTCCGTCCACCGCCCGGCCTCCCTAGCATCGTTCGCCGCCCGCACCCGTGCGCCTCCCACGCCACCCGCACTACCCCGGCGACCCGCCATCGCTCGTGCCGCCCGCGTCTCCTCTCCTCAGGTGAGCTCTCCGACGGCTCTATATTTAGTTTTTTTTGTAATTTTGTGTTAATTAGTGTAAATTAGTTAGTTAGTTAGTATTTTAGGGTTAATTAGTTAGTTAGTATTTTAGGGTTATTTTAGGATTTAGGGTTAATTAGTTAGTTAGTTCAAAGTTTAGGGTTAATTTAGTTAGTTAGTTGTAATTTAGTTGATGAATTTTAGTTAGTTAGTTTATTAGAGATTTTAGTTACAGATTTTTGTTAGTGTAATTTTGTTTAGATATTTTAGGTAGTTAGTGTTTAATATAGTTTATTTTAGTTGATACTATTTAATGTCGTCATGTTTAAAGTGTATAGGTTTAATTTAGTGTTTAGGGTTATGCCGCGTCCTCATCCTCATTCACCCGGCGGGAACAACAGAGGACTACTAGGCTCTGTCGCCGGGCATCCATGGGACTGGATGTCGTCGGATTGAGGACAAGTACGCCATGAGGGGGTCCTCGAGGCGTGCGGAAGAGAGGGGTGTGAGACGTACGGTATTCCAGGATGGTGAGCACACAAGTTTACCCAGGTTCGAATCCGCCAGCTTTGGACGAATCCTACTCCTACTAGCAATCCAGTAATACGGCAGAGCCGGAATATGGGTTACAAGGGTTTCGCCTGTGCGAGTTGAGATTGTAGACTATTGTGTTGTAAAGTGTTCGCCCTAAAGGCTCTCCCTAGGACGGCTTATATAGATATCCGGCCTAGGGTTTACAGGAGAGGTCAATCCGGCTACGACTAAGAGTTGGCTACAGAGTACATCTTGAACTACAAGTAACATTATGGGCCTAAGTCGGTAAGTCTTCTGGGCCTTCCCGAAGCCAGATTGGACTCCGTCTTCTCTCTCTCTCTGACTGGGCCGCCCGTGAAGCAAAGCTCTAACCCGAAGTGGGTCACCCTAGTCAGCGAGGAATTGAGAGGATACCTGGAAAGTATATCCCCAACAGCAGCCCCCGGAGGCCTCCAAGATCCAAAGTCGGATTTTATCATCGTCTAGCTTGATCTTCGGCTTGCAGAATCTTGAAGGATTCCTGAAACTTCACAACAAAAAATACGATCCGGGTCTTAAAAGTAAGTCGGACCTTTCAATAGGTTACTCAGATTTTCCAGCTCGCTTTTAAACTAAGCCGGAACTTGGTCTCTAACGCCACCTGACACAAGCATGGTCAAGTCACGTCATCTAACAGACGTTCCGTCAGCACAACCGTTGGTGGATCCGCGGTTCGCGAAACCGAGGCGCTGTTTCAATGCGTACATGGAGATCGAGGCGACGCAATCATCGCGTGGGCCCTTCCCAGTTCTTTCCACGACGCGTGGCGGTTACACTGTAGCTTTTACACGAATCTTGGCGCAGGTAGGTGGATATAAGGGGTTCGGATTTCTTCTTCTCCTTTCCACCAGTCCTTTGCCGTTCCTTTCCTCCCAATCCCCCTGCGTGCTCAGAGCCTCCTTGCCCTCCCCCCCATAGAGCTCCTAGCTGCCCCTTTTAGGTCACTTTCTCACCGGAGAAAAATGACTTCATCATCTTCTTCCTCTGGTTTGGCAGCGGCGGTGTCGGCGGAAGCAGCTGCGGAGAAGGAGAGCTTCCGAGGAATCTGGATCCCTTGCGCCCTTGACGAGGACGGCCTCAAGAACGTGGAGAAGGAGGGGCTTCTCGCTGCCGGCGACTGGCGGACCGGCTCCGGTGAAACCGTCCCCAACCCGCGCGAGGGCGAGCATGTCCACTTCAGCACCCATCTGGACCGAGGTCTGTCTTTTCCTCCCTCAAAGTTCTTCTCTGAGGTGATAGATCACTATGGAGTTCCACTCCACAATATTCCTCCCAATTCTCTTCTAGAAATGAGCGCATATGCTGCGCTTTGCGAGGGCTTTCTTGGCATTAGGACGAGTTTGCTTCTCTTCTGGTATTATTTTCATGTCCAGAGAAATTCCATCACTACCGGTGTTCCTTACATCACCGGCACCATTAGCTTTTCTGTTAGACGAGACTGGGCATATCCCAAAATTTCTGCCAGTGACTCGGTCAAACAATGGCCAGCCAGTTTTTTCTACCATAGGGATATTCCGGCTCCCGGCAAAGCTACTGCTTTGCCGGATTTTGTCGACGGTGCCGCCACAGCCCAACCTTCCTGGGACGAGGCTGTTCCGGCTCTCACCGACGATCTGATCCTCCTAAGAGGCGGATCGAATATCTGATCAAACACATGGGTTTGAAGGGATCCGACTTGGTCCAGTGTTGGGTCTCACGTCGGATCTAGCCACTTCAGTACCACGAGGATAGACTGATGCACTCCATCACGTCTTCCAAAAAAGACTCCCTCTGCATCAGCCCCAAATCCTACACCACTCAAGGCTACATCAGCCAGATCAAGTGGCTGATCAAGGAGCAGATCAAGAGGAGGATTCCGGAGATTTCTCTGGATATGTACACAGCGGAAAACCCCGTGGTGCCAGTAAGCTTCCATCAATACACCTTTTATGTGTTCCAATCTCTAAGTTATATACTACAGTGCTGATATGCTTTCTTGTTTTCAGCTTGCTGACCTCCCCGAGTCATAGCTTGCTCCACTCGAAGGATATCCTCCTGAGTTGTCTCAGGAGACTGAAGTGGTTCCATTGTCGGACCTTGCGCTCAAGAAGCACAAAGCTCCGACAGTGGCTGCTGGCACAAAGGAAGTGCTTGTTGTGAAGAGGTAACTTTCATTCACAATTTCTGCCTTTGTACCTTTCTCGAATTTCATTCTGAGATGTAATGTTTCCGACTTTACTACATTCTCAGAGAAAAGCCTCTCATCAAGGGTAAGGGGAAAGGGATTCCTGCGAAGCCCCTGCGACAGACGAAGCTCACCATAGCTTCTCCTGCCATGGCTCCTCCAACTCCTGCCCCTCAACCTTCTGCAACTCCGGTGATCATTCCTTCTTCGGTGGTCGCAGAAGATCCAGCTCCTCCAACGGAGCCTGCGATCCTTGGGTCACATACTGACGTCACCGTGGGTGCGTTAGCTCAAGATAAGGGTGAACCCTCTTCGGGTAATGATCCCTCGGTTGAAGTCTTCGCCGAAAACCTCCTTAGCAATCCGGGACTTGCCAAGTTTGGCCTATCCCAGAAATCTGCAGAGGAAATCCAGCGGCTGGCCAGGCAAGTCCTGGACAAAAGCCATCTATCCCCCGAGGAGGAAGCGCAAGAAGCAGAGGACGTCAAGTTCTCTGACCTTCTCGCTCAAGTCCGCCTTCCCGACGAGAGGATCAGGACTGGCGAGCTTCCAACAGCCCCAGTAATCCCTCTTACCCTCGCCGAGAAGGTGGCAGCTGAAGTGAACGCGGGTTTAGACAAACTCACCCGAGAACAATATGTAAGTCGGAATTCCAACTCTTTTTTTTACATTATGTTATATCATATCCTCTAGCCCCCAATCATAAAGTAGGATATAGAATCCGAGTTTATGCTTCATTAGGATGCCAAAGAATGAACTAGTGTAGCCCCCAAGGCTCGTGCTGATATTTAGCAAAAAATATTAGCCCGAGTCTTAAGTAGCTTTCTGACTTTGGGTATTCTGACTTACAGAAAGTATGTTCCTATAACCAGGAATTATTATCCAATGTCTGTGATAAGCGGAGAGAGATCAAAGCTCTTCGGCTTAAAAATGCTGAGCTGAAGGTAGCCAAGGATGAAGCCGAAGGTAAACATTTCGAGATTCAAACCTTGTCTTTTGCTTTTTCAATGTCGAATTTTTCTGAACTGTTGTTCTTTTTGACTTACAGCATTGGTGAAACAATCCATCGCTATGGTTGAAGAGGCCGAGAACCTCAAGACCCTAGTGGTGGAGAACAAGGGACTTCGCCAAGAGCTGGATAAGCTCAAGGCGGATCATGAAACGAGCATAGCTCAAGTCCTGGAATCCTCCTCCATGGCCACTGAAGAGCACGATCGCAAGATTGCCGCTCAAGATAAAGTTATCTCAGACCTCAAGAATGAGCTTGGCAGAGAGAAGGACATCTCCCAGGCGCTCTGGGCTGAACTCCAGAGTCTCCGGGAGGAGAAGGCTAAGATTGACGATGTCATTCTTGGTATGTTTCCCCTCTTTGACATATCTTTTCTTCGACTTCTATCATTGTCAGTTTTTTTTCTTAACTTGTTTTGTGTATAGGTCCTCTGAACTTGACGGACTCTTCCTCGTCCGAGCCCCGCACCCACCGGCTTACCCAAGTCGGTGATCTTCTTCATGACTACCGCCAGTCCCTTGAGAACATTGGCGAGTCCCTCAGGATTCCGGACATGCGAAGCATGTCGGATTTTCAGGTGCGGGAGAAGGCCAAGGAGATGCCGCAGCTTGTTCGGGACTGGAACATGTCCTACGCACGGACTGCTGCGCAGAACGCTCTCACCATGGTCATGAGCCACCATGGAAACATGGAGATATGGCAAGTGACCAGAGGGTACTGCAAGGTAGACGAAGACGGCCAGGAGCAAGACCTTCAAGTCATCATGCACTCCTGCGCCGGATATGGGTGCCACATAGCTGATCTGGCCAGCTACGAGATCCCCTTCTTCACTCGCGTAGCTACTCCGCCACCTCCTCCAGAAGAAGACGAAGAAGTTTCTGACGATGAACGGACCACCTCGGATCCAGACATCTCGGCACGATATCAAGACGGAGTAACCAGCAAGCCGACAACTCCTTCATCTCCTCCTGCATCATAGACCACAAACTTATGTATTATTCTGTGAAAGAACATGATGCGTTTGTAAATATTAAGTACTATTGACTTTTGCTAGTGCTAAGCTTTTAATCTATTCAGCCCTTTTTGGCTTTTGAAATTTTTGCGTGCCTGAAATGTTCACATAAGCACTTGAAATTTTCCGTCTCTACTTATCGTTTATCTGGCTTTCCGCCTCGTCCCTTTTGTGAGCCGGCTAAACCTTCAGGCGGAAACTTTTCCGAGCAACGGAGCTCAATTGCTAAACCAGTTTAAACTCGGAAACAAAGCCGGCTTCTAGTACCAACAATTCACTACTCGGAAAATACCCGCATCCAGCAATCAGACAAATAACCCAAGTAAAGACTAGAATTTTTAGAGTTATACCCGAAGGTAGCAGTTTTAGAATCGGAAATCTAAACCAGAACGAACATGAGCATAAAGTACTTTCAAGCATTCTGGGATTTTCGACTATGACATGATCATTAGGAAATAAGATGGTAAAAACTTCTCAGAAAAACTTTGAGGCAACCAAAACTTTTATTTCTCACAGAACATGTACATATGTATGATTACAAAGAAGGATAAACTAAGAATAAAAGGGACGTAGCTGAGGAATATTCCACGGTCTGTCTAACTCATCTGGATTTGTACTGCCTCCAGCTCTCTTTCTCTTCTTAGTAGCAGGTCTTTCTTTGACTGGCCTCATGTTAGTTAAGTAGTACGATCCATTGTGCAATACTCGACTAACTAAAAAGGACCCTTCCCATACTAGGGAAAGTTTGTGCTTTCTTTGTTGCACAAGCCGAAGAACCAAATCACCTTTATTGAAAGATCTAGTTCGGACTCTCTAGCTATGATACTTGCGTAACTTCTGCTGATAGGCTGTAGATCTCATTTTAGCAACGACGCGAACTTCTTCGACTAAGTCGAGATCATTTTGTCGAGAAATCTCGGCATCCTCTTCGACATACGCGACCACTCTAGGAGAAGTATGAATTAAATCGCTAGGAAGAACTACTTCTGCGCCATAGACCAAGAAGAAAGGTGTGTATCCTGTTGACCTGTTCGGAGTTGTTCGTAAACTCCAAATTACAGAGGGTAATTCCTCTGCCCAAGACCCCGCAGCACGTCATAGTGGTGCTTCGAGTCTTGGTTTCAAGCCTTGTAGAATTAAACCATTTGCTCTTTCGACTTGTTCGTTAGCCTGTGGATGTGCAACTGACGCAATGTCAAGCCGGATAGTTTGCTCATCGCAGAATTCAGCCAATTCTCCCATGGAAAAGTTACTCCCGTTGTCTGTGATAATACTATGCGGATAACCATACCAGATTATAACATCCTCGACAAATCTTTTGGCTGTTGCTCCATCACAACTAGTGACAGGTTTAGCCTCGATCCACTTTGTGAATTTGTCCACCATCACTAAGAGGTGAGTGAATCCACTTGGGGCTCATTTAAAAGGTCTTACCATATCAAGCCCCCAGACCGCAAAGGGCCATGTTATAGGTATTGTTCGCAGCTGATCAGCCGGAACATGAGCTTGCTTGGCGTACTTTTGGCAGCCTTTGCATGTCTTGACTAATCGTTCGGCATCTGCCTGAGCTGTAAGCCAGAAAAATCCATGTCGAAAAGCTTTTGCCACTAAAGATTTGGCTGCAGCGTGGTGACCACACTCGCCTTCGTGGATTTCCCTTAAGATTTCCACTCCTTCTTCCGGAGATACACAGCGCTGAAAACCCCCAGAAACAATCCATTTATGGAGCTCACCTTTAACAATAGTATAGGCTTTTGCTCGTCGGATAATCTATCGGCTCGGTACCTCGTCTTCGGGTAATTTGCCATCTACCAAATAATCGAGGTAGGGTTGAGTTCAGCTGGGGATTACAGCCAGAACTGCTATCAAAGGTGAGTCGGATTTGGTCGGATATTCCTCATCTACTCCCTTTATCGAGGGAACTTTGAGGTGCTCTAAAAATGCGCCATCCGGGACCTCTTTCCGCGCAGAGCCTATTCGAGATAGTGCATCTGCTTCCTCATTTTCTGCTCGAGGGATGTGTTGAACTTCAAACCTCTCGAACGATTTAGATAGATCATCCACGACAGCTTTATATGCTGCCATGTGCTTATTTGCATTACAAATATCCGAGACTTGCTGAGCAACATGATCCGAATCTTCGTAACATATCAAACATCGCATGCCAATATCCTTAGCAATCCGGATTCCATGCAGCAGTGCTTCATACTCGGCAATGTTGTTTGTTGCTGTGAAGTGGATCTGCAACACGTATAAAAGTTTATCTCCTTGGGGTGATTTGAGCACCACGCCAGCCCCCGAGCCCCCTCGAGCCTTAGACCCATCGAAAAAGAGGGTCCAATATTCCGACTCAGGGAGGACCATGTTCTCCTTGGTCTCTGTCCAATCAGCGACAAAGTCAGCAAGGATCTGGGATTTGATTGTTGTCCGGGGTTTGTACTCAATATCGAAAGATGCAAGCTCTATGCCCCATTTGGCGATGCGTCCTGTGGGATCGCTATTGTTGATTATATCTCTCATGGGAGCTTTGCTCACCACGGTAATTGGATGCTCCTGAAAATAGTGTCGTAACTTACGAGATGCTAGAAAAACACCGTAAGCCAACTTTTGATAGTGCGGATACCGCTGTTTTGATTATGTCAGGACCTCGCTGACAAAGTACGTCGGACGCTGCACCAGGTGTTCCTGATTTTCTTCTAGTCTCTCCACTACCATAACGATACTGACAACCATATTTGTCGCAGCAATGTAGAGCAACATCGGTTCCTGAGGTTCCGGCGCTGCAAGGATAGGAGCAGATGAGAGTACTTTCTTCAGGTCTTGTAGTGCAGCTTCAGCTTCGTTAGTTCAGACAAAATCCTTGGTCTTCTTCAGGAGTTTGTATAATGGTGCGGCTCTTTCACCAAGCCGGATTACAAATCAACTGACCGCAGCAATGCAACCAGTTAATCTTTGTACGTCCTTCAGGCGAGTTGGCTTGGAAATATTGAGAATAGCCTTGATCTTGTCGCGGTTCACCTCTATGCCTCTTTGAGACACGATGAAACCTAACAATTTTTCGGCTGGTATTCCAAAGAAGCATTTCTTCGGGTTAAGAATGATGTTGTATTTTCGTAGATTGGTGAACATCTCCTCCAAGTCGAAAATCAACGTTTCCTTCTTTTTGGACATGACCGCGATATCATCCACGTATGTATGTACATTGCGTGCGAGTTGATCATGGAGGCAACGCTGCATCGGGCGCTGGTACGTAGCTCCTGCGTTCTTCATCCCAAAGGGCATCGTAACAAAATAGAAGGTTCCGAAGGGGGTTATGAATGAAGTCTTGACTTTATCAGATTCCTTCATCCGGATTTGGTGATAACCGGAATATGCGTCGAGAAAATAGAGGAGTTCCGAGCCTGCCGTAGAATCGATAACTTGATCAATTCTAGGCAGAGCGAACGGATCTTTTGGACAAGCCTTGTTCAAGGCAGTATAATTAACACACATCCTTAAATCAGTGGTGTCCTTTTTAGGGACCATTACAGGTTGGCCGACCAATCACTATGGATGACCTCTTCTATGAATCCGGCTAGCTCGAGCCACGCTAGTTCCTTAGCTATTGCCTTACGCTTTTCATCGCCAAACCGTCGTAAGGACTGTTTGACGGGTTTAGCGTTTGGGTTTACATTTAGAGAGTGCTCGGCAAGTTCCCTAGGTACTCCGGTCATGTCAGATGGCTGCCATGCGAAGATATCTTGATTTGCTTGGAGGAACTTGACGAGCGCGCTTTCCTATGCGCTACTTAGGCCTACGCCTATCTGGGTCACCTTGGAGGCGTCATCATCCTTCAACGGCGTCATCTTCGTCTCTTCTGATGCTTTGAACTCCGGATTTGGCTTTGTGACCTCCTTCGTTGCGGGCATCTCGGACGGATCTATGCTCTTCTTGATCTCCAGGTACTCCTGGGCGTGCAGCACGACTTCGGCAAAGGCGGCATTTCCATCTTCACACTCCCGCGCCTTCTTCAGGTCTCCCCTGATGGTGATCACGCCATTGGGACCTGGAATTTTCATCATATTGTAAATGTAACATGGACGAGCCATAAAACATGGATGATCAGCGCAGTCAAACGTGATTGCCACTTCCGACCAGTCCAGATACTGAGGGACAGCCAGAACTGTTGCATTGAGCTCGTGGAGAACTGCTTTCTTGACCTTTGCTGGTTGGGATCCGAGGAAGGTGACGTAAGTGTCCTTCTTGGTGGGAAAAGTCTTCTTCCCTTCCGGCTTGGGATTTGAAGCATCAGCTTCCTCCATTTCGGAATCTTCCTTGGTCTCCTTGTCTTTTTCGGGGTTTTTCTTTCCTTTCTTCCGCTTAGCTTTGTAGCCCGTGGTATCATCTCTCTTGATGTCGTCATTAAAACGACATTCAGCGTTGGTGTGGGACGAGCCCCCATTGGCGTCTAAGTGATGCACACATGGGTTATTGGCAATGTCGGCCCAAGTGTAGGTTTTGCCTGGTTGTTGCTCTCCTCTGCCTTGGACCCTTGACGTCCCACAGCCACGCCCGCGGCCTCCGCCACATCCTCCTCATCCTCCAGACCCGGAAATAATAGTGACCACTGCTGTCTCCGCGTTGGGTTTTTCTTCCGAGGTATTTTTGTGCTTCTGAGCTTGTTGCTTTGGTTGTTTTGCCGACTGAGGCACAACCAGGATATTGAGTAATCCCTCTGCATCGTCGTCAGCATCTGCATACTTGCTCGCTGTTTCTATCATCTCTCCCAGACCAGTAACCTTGTCACACTTCAAGCGATGGCGCAGTAAACCAATTGGGAGACCTACGATGAAAGCTTCAATCGCAGTTTGATCGTTTACTCCTTCGCACGATTTCTTTGTGTCGATCCATCGTCCGAGGTAATCCCGGCAAGTTTCTCCGGCTTTCTGGGTGCAACGCTGTAGGTCTCCAACCGTACAGGGCCTCCGATATGTGCCTTCGAAATTCTGAAAGAACGCACTTTGCAAGTCATACCAGTTGTGGATGGTGTTTGCCGGAAGTTCATTGAGCCATGATCGTGCCGTCTTCCGCAACATAAGTGGGAGATATCGGGTTGCGACCAGGCGGTTTATGCCTTTAGTGATGCAGCAAGCTTGGAAGAAATCCTGTAACCAGGTGTCTGGCCAAGCAATGCTGTCGTAGGCTTGGATATGTCTTGAGATAGCAAATCCTTCCAGGAATTTTGTAGCTCTGATGCGTGGTCTGAAGCACTTTGGGCCCACGTACACGTCATCGTTTTCATAGCGCCGAGCCTCTATGTTGGAGTTGATCATGTGCCTTGCGTCGTTCGGGGATAGAGATCGTCCCGAATGTCGGTTGCGGCTGCAGTGCCCTGGAGCCGGACTTCGGCTTCTACCACCACCTCCTCCGCCATGTCGTCCTCCTTGACCTCCTTGGGGGCCGTTGTGATAACTGTGTGGTGGAGAGGGTGGTGCAGCTAGATAGTTTCTGGCTGATCGCCGGCCTCCGGCCGGAGCGTCATTATTCTGGTTCCGGGGAGGTTCTTGACTATGACGAGCCCCCTGCCGGCTTGTTCCAGCGTGGTTTCCGTCGTTCCTTCGTCCGTCGTTCCCACCATGGTGAGGCTCAGCCGGACGGCTCTCATGTCTAGGAGGTGGCATTCTCTGACGATCCTCCTCCCGACGTTTCTCCTTATCTTCTCCCTTTCGATCGTTGAATTCTCGTCGAGGAGGATTCCTCGGATTTGGTGCAGTGATCGCGTCTTTCTCGGCTGCTGGAGCGACATTGCTCCAGTTATGTGTAGCTCTGCGATGCTGTCCCGACGATCAGGTTCTTCAATAATTGTCTTCCCTGCGTTCGGGGTGATGGTACTGTGCCCAAACGTAATGGGATCTTACGTCAGCCCATGTCGGATCTGTGCGACATTGGTCCGAATCCGAGACCAATTTTTGACTTCCGGACAGGGCGACCTTCTGCTGCTCCAGTCCCTTGTTGAGTAGCTTGATACCCAAGCGTATCTCCTCTGGCCCTGGATTAGCTGGTAGAATTTCACAAGCTGCCACGGTATTTTGCACTGGTGTTGGGTATACCCAATCTCCGTTGCTATCCTTCCGTGGCTTCCCCATCTCATCTCCGAAAAGGACGGCACGGACACGTGGGAATTGGTTGTCATCTATGTGACGCTTCCGTGTCTTCTGATGTAGACGGGACATGTACTCCTTGTTTGACATGCGCTTCTTCTCCACCTCGATGTTTTTGGCTTTATCAAGGAGTTGTTGACGACGCGCTTCTAGGGCCTCGGCCCTTTCGTCCAGCTCATCTGCAGTAAGTTCTGCAGCTGTAGGGATAGGTGTGGTTAAAGCGGCATCGATGAGTTTACGCGCACCTTCAGTGATCACGTGTCCATCCAACGATGCTTCTTTTTTTGGCTCGTCTGGGATAAGTGCTCCATCCGAGTCTTCTTCGTATTCCTCGGCGATTACCTCCTCTGTGAGGGGGTCTTTTGCCGCGATCTTGTTCTTCTTTTTTGCCTTCTTGGCAACGCCGGTAGCAAAAACGGCTTTGGGTCCGTTTCCCGGAGTCAAGCTCTGATCGGTACTTTCGGACATCTGGACTTCAGGATTATCTCCGACATCCATGTCATCCTGCGCTTTGGGAGAGTGTTCCCCGGATGCTTCATCCATGGCTTCTCCTTCTTCTGCAGCTTTGGAATTGTACTCCTCTTCATATTCCGCGGAGAACTTTCGGAAATCTGCCGACGTCATGGATTCATCCGAGGATGCGGGAACGTCGGCGTTTGTTCCAATTGCCTCCAGCACCGAGTCGGTGTTTTCTCCAGCATCGGCAGAGCCGGATCCGGATCCGACATACCCGACGAAGTGCGATGCGTGCTTCCTGAGGTACATGCGGCTTTCGCGATCAGCCATATCGAAACTTTTAATGGTTTCGAGGATTGCATCTGCGCTAGTGCCTTGCAGTATCATACGTCTTAGTGTCGACATCGTCAAAGCCGGAATCAGTGTCGTTGATATGATCCTCCTGGATTTCGACTTCCACGGGTGGGTCGATCTGGGATCCGGCTTCTCCAGGGAGATCCACTCCAGATTCGTCTTGGACCGTGAGGTCTTTTTCAGGCTCGGATTTCTCCACTATCTCCGCAACTGGTGCGGGCTGGGTGGGATTAGAGTTTTCTGAGATCCGGAACTCTGCCGCCTCCGTGGGCAAAGGGGACCCAAAAGATTCTTCTGTCTCTATCATCACCGCTGGGGTGGGTTGGGCAGGTTCAGCGAAACCGATGTAAACATCAATCTCGCCAAAAGACATGATTGTATAAGCAGTCACGGTCTCCCTAGTCGGAATCCAAGTCTCATCGAGAACGATGAGAGGGACGTTGCTGGCGTAGAGGATGCGACCGATGGCGATGGTCTCGCTGATTCTGATTCTTGCATATTCTGCTCGGAACGCAGATCCGAAGCTCACTTGCCCCACGGTGGGTGCCAACTATCGTCGGATTGAGGACAAGTACACCATGAGGGGGTCCTTGAGGCGTGCGGAAGAGAGGGGTGTGAGACGTACGGTATCCCGGGACGGTGAGCACACAAGTTTACCCAGGTTCAAATCCGCCAGCTTTGGACGAATCCTACTCCTGCTAGCAATCCAGTAATACGGCAGAGCCGGAATATGGGTTACAAGGGTTTTGCCTGTGCGAGTTGAGATTGTAGACTATTGTGTTGTAAAGTGTTCGCCCTAAAGGCTCTCCCTAGGACGGCTTATATAGATATCCGGCCTAGGGTTTACAGGAGAGGTCAATCCGGCTATGACTAAGAGTTGGCTACAGAGTACATCTTGAACTACAAGTAACATTATGGGCCTAAGTCGGTAAGTCTTCTAGGCCTTCGCGTAGCCGGATTGGACTCCGTCTTCTCTCTCTCTGACTGGGCCGCCCGTGAAGCAAAGCTCTAACCCAAAGTGGGCCACCCTGGTTAGCCAGGAACTGTGAGGCTACCCGGAAAGTATATCCCCAACACTGGACTCCGCCGGGCTAGCACTGGGAGGTGCTACCAGCCGGGAGGCGTACTTTGATGAGGAATCCGGGTGTCGTCGTCAACCCGGATCTTCTATGGTGGCGGCCGGGTGGTCCAGGCATGGTGCAGAGGGAGCCGGCCCCCGATGAGGTGGTACAACGTCGTGTCAGGAAGGAGGACGAGCACGCCCGATGTTACATGTACATTTTGGAAGTCAAGGTCTCCGATACCTAGCAGGTTCTTCAGGCACCTTACTCGAGATATTCTCCGGTGATGGTTCCTACTCTTTGGGTGCACACCTCCCACGAGGGTCGACGTCTTGGTTGAGCTAGATGTGTAATAGGGATCTTTTATTATTGTTGTACTAGCTGGATTATTCGAGATGTATTATTGTTTAATTGGTACTTTATCTTTCTTCATCGTATTGTTTAATTGGTAATATGGTATATTAAGCTGAATTACTTTATCTTCTTTTATTTATCGCATTAAGCAAAATGGTTTTATCTTTCTTCTGTATTAGTTAAGGTATGGACGGTAGAGACGATGAAGAGCGCATGTACAAGATGATAGATGAGGGTACAGGAGGTTACCAAAACGATGGAGCAGACGACGATGGAGATGATGATGGCTCCCAATACCTCAACTTCGATGAAGCTGACGGTACAAACAACTATGATGAATTCTTTGGTGGAGACGACGATGGAGACACCATAGCAAAGTCCGGCGAGGTAGATAAAGCATATGTTGATCATGAGCTAGTAGATGCATTAGTTGATTCATATATATACTAACGACTGTTTCTTCTCTTAGACCTCCGCATCGGGCCAATCTTCTGCAAGGAAACGAGGCCCGATCAAAAAGTTGGCCGATGGTGCGCGTTTCACTATTGATCTAGTTTCTGAGCTGGGCAAACCTTTGGAGCCGACAGAGGCCGCAAGTGTATTTGTATATCAGTGCAGAGTGATAGTCAGGGACACCATCTCGATCACCTCTCAGAAGTGGAATAAGCCAGGAAAGAAAAGCGATCAAGTTGGAGCAACTTTTGTCGATGATAGAGCCAAAGAGTGTCTTTGGAATTCTCTCATGACACACTTCTCTCTACCTGAATTGGACACTCCTGAACTCAATGAGGCATTGAGGTTGAAAGTTAGAAAGTGGGCCCTTAAGAAGATGGGCGAACAATTCAAGGACTGGAAGAAAAGATTGTACAACAACTTTGTCAAGAAGAAGCTGACTCTGCCATTCGCTGGCCCGCTGGAGATGCAGTGGGATAACTAGGCCGCATTTGTGGCGTACAAGTGCTCAGAAGAATCTAAGGAAAGGTCGGCAAAGAATCAGGAATATGCAGCCAAAAAGAAATATCACCATATTATGGGGACAGGTGGCTACAAGACGGCCATGCCTAAGTGGGCAAAAACTGAGAAAGCCATGCGTGATAAAGGGGTCATTCCAGCTACAAATCAGTGGCCCGTGAGGTCAAAAAATTGGTTACTTGGGCATAGGGGATCATATGACACTGAAACCGGGGAGATTATTGTTACAAAGAAGGCCATTATTAAACCCAAAGATGAACTTGTTAAAGTGATAAAAGAGAGACAAGATGGAAAGTTCGTTCTCGATAGAGATAACGATGAGCTGACATATGCCCTTGGGAATCCTGAAAAAGTCGGACGAACACGAGGCTTTGGACCATCTGTTCCATGGAAGACTGGGTTTCCCCAGGACATTGGCACTCATAGAAGCCGATCTAGAAAAACGAACCGGTTGAAGGCAGCTCGGTTGGAGGCGGTTGAAAAAAGGAATGAGGAATTTCAAGCCATGTTCAAGCTGCAGCAGGAGCATATTAATGAACTTAGAGTACTGGCCCGACAGCAAGATCCTGCATTCGACAGTCCAGTGGGCCCATCTCAACGGAGAAGAAGCGTGGCTTCCACGGGGGTACCAGCTAATAATCAACTGCCGATGGAGAATAATGCACCGGTGATAGATGATACGGCCGATGCAACGATGGTTCTCTACCCCGTGGATCAAGTCGAGGCAAGGACAACTTGTGAGCTACATGTGACAGTGAAGAACATTTCTATGAAGGTGGCGCTCGGCTTTGCTTTACCTTATCCACCGGAAGCAACCTACCATGGAAGTCAGATTTCCAGCTGGCTATGCTCGTGTCGGTGTGGATGAAGTTGAACCGACATGTCGATCACTGGAGCTTGACATCCCTGCAGGTGAAGGGAGAAAACACTAGGAGAAGTGGAGGGTGGGACCATTATTTGGAAAAAGCAGCACATCGTGTTTCCAGGCTGGGCACCAAGGAAATCTTCTCCTCCGAGAAGCAATCCATCACCTCCGAGGCCACCATCACCTCCGAGTCCACCGTCTCTACCGAGAAACAATAGCCCACCCCTCCCTGAGAGGGACCGCAGCGCGAGTGCATCTCCATCTCCAGCACCTCCGCCCACTGAATCAAAGGGAAGAAAGCGGAAGAATAGCACCGCTACGTCGAGGGATAACCGACGCCGAAAACGACAAGAGCCCCTCCCAAGAGTATCGCCGTCTCCTCCCAAGTTAGCCTATCACCGAATTGATGAGGAAAGCATGATGATCTCCCAAGCCGAAGTGAAGGCCCATTTTGCACCAAAACAACCCGAGCCATAGGTGCAAGTTGATCCAAAAGTCAAGAAGCACTTCAAGGCATTCCTTGCACAACCACCCCAATGTGTTAAATAGGAAAGATGACTATACACATTGTCTTACAAAGACAGTAAAAGAGAAGTCATCAAGTAGTACTACAAGCGGGAGACGATCAAAAGAAGTTGCCCAGCTCAGCAAACATGCAAAACAATCGATCGCCCCGCTCGAGGTGTTACTCCAGCCCGCTCAAGGTGCAATAGTTACGGAAGATGCTATTAAATTAGACAAGGAGTGTAACGTGCCTGTCGAACTAATTCTATGCGGTGGAGATGTCGCCAAGGCACCAATAGCACGGAAATTTGTCTACGGGGAGCCTCTGTGTAACATCCTTGAATCGGCCCTATGCAGGTTTTAGCCCTTTCCGCCAAACCCGCATAGAAACGATTCAAGGACGCCCACCAGGCACTTTCGTGCGGGTGGAAAACGAAGTAATACCGTTACACAACAGTCCACGATGGGACCCACGGAACAGATATATATACAACAGTGACTCAACGAGTCAAGAATACAAATATAATATAAAAAGATCCAAATCACCTTGAAAACGATAGAGCATCCGGCTACGGACAAGATGCAAATGGGGCTAAGAGCCTTGAAGAATAACTAATGGCGTCCATAACCCTGCCCGGGCCAAGCCAGAAGGGTAACCCTGCTAACGACGTCAATCTCAAAACCTGCTAAAACAAAAGGGGTGCCGACAAAGGGCAAAGGAAAAAGAGGAGCGTCAGTACTGAGGCCAGTACACGGCGAGGCTAGAATTCGGTGGCTCTCGCCTACATAGGTATGGTGGGCTGAAGCGGCAGTGCAGCGACACGAAACAACCTATAGAGACTCTGTAATACTGGCGGCTATTAGAGAGGGGTAAGAAAGACCTATTCGGATCCAACCTGATACTAACACCAAACATACCCATCCTAGTATTCCCCCTCGAGACCAAACGAGGAAGTCAAGCCGAGGAAAACTCACACGGTTGGCAGTTTCATGTAATCTTTCCATGGCAGTTATCCAACTTGTTATTCATCTCGGATACAGGTCAAATTATAACAGTAAACTTTAGTTATAGTTATCTATGATCGAGAAACGTGCTCCAAGTCGTCCATAACCGCGCACACGGCTTTTCGAAAAGATTTAACCCTGCAGGGGTGCACCAAAGTATCCACACGCACTTCGACCCTTTTTGCCAGATCAATTAACATACACCCACCGGTATGTCGGCGGGGCCTAAGTCATGACATTTCCCAGACCCAAAGCAAGTACATGGGGGCCACCCCACTAAGCTACCCGCAACGAAGTCGGCTGGCTCCGGAACGGACCCAGGGTTTGTGTCAATGGCTGTAAACGACTGGGAACCCGAAAACTGTGACTGGGCTTGTCGATACCGCGAAAACATTCCACATCCTAAACAGTACAGGTGCTCCACGCACAATCTTAAATAAAGCAGTAAAGCATGGCATAAGTACAGAATAGTAATAAAGCCCCAAACTACTTGTGGCCCCCGGTACAATACTTGAAATCAGGTAGTAAGCCGATGGGGGTGCCCAAACACCCTACCTGTGGTTAGCGCGCTCAATCTCGGAACAGGTGTCAAGAACTCGGGTCCTAGGGGACACTAGTGAGCGGTTAAGAACCAAATAATTACTATTACCCACCGGTGCCTCTGCATTAATCTACCATCAACATTAATTAATAAACTGAAATTAGAATCATGACCAACACCACCATTAAACATTTGCCAACCGCCCATCAACTGTGGAACATCGACGACGTGAGGCAACACCTGAGCAAGCAACTACGACTCGCAGGGTCAGCTGTCTATCAAGCAACAGGTAATAGGAGGTGTCCAAGGCAATATATCTTCTGCAAGGAATATATCTGGCACGGAACACTAAAGCATCACGACACGGATAGCAATAGATCAACAGGAGGAAAAAAAGACTATAAATGCAAAATAGGTAGAAGGGGAAGAGATGCTCGTCTGGGAAAACACTACCGAAGGATCATATCCGAAGAACTTGCTGATACTCGCATCAACTCATCAGCCTAATCCGCGAAGAGGCAAACACTAGAAGAAACACCGGATGCAATATTTAATACTACGGCATAAGATCCAGCATGTTTATGATATGATGCAAATGTGGTACAATTAGGCAGTATTAAGCGGAACCGGGGTCCCGACAATTGATTAAATGGTTCAAGTTGTTTAGAACTCCGCAGTTTAAATGTTGATTTATCAATGCAAAGCATGTCATCAGTTTGCTACACAAATTTAAATGGAGGCGATATGAGACAAGTATAGCCCGCATATAGTCTCCATATTTACTTATGAGGTGAATCGACTACATAACCCGGACCCACAAAATATGTATGCAGGCATGTACAATTGATATGCAACAATTTATATAGATGTCAATTTATAAAATAGGGCTCGGAAAATAGGTCACACATTAGGGCGAAGGTCTTGGAGTTCATCAAGCGGTTCGACGGGATCGGTCTTCAGGGTTTGGTCTTCGGATCCGAAGACCGGTTCAACGGAGGCCTTGCTGGATACACGAGTCCAGGGTTTCTAGGAAGTAGATGGCGCGGCTTCACGGTGCTAGAGTAGTCGCATCCTCAACATTGCCACACTCCACCACACATCATCTTCACCACAAGTTTGCACACCACTACTACCTCTAAAACAACAAAAGTAGAGCATCGACAACAACAAACACCACCAGGAAGTCAGGCAGGAACAAGTTGGTGCAGACAGACACGCACGACATAGAAGCAACCTGAAGGTGGCGACGAGGTACACAACACGAAGACGGAGGTCGAGCTCGGGCTATGCAGGGGCAGCTTCGTCGGTCAGCGAACACGCGTGCAGGGGCTCACAGGGGACACGCGGGGGGGCGATGGACACGAGCGCGGGGTGGCAGCGAGAGGGCTCGGAGACCATGGCGACAGCCGACGTGACCTTGGTGGTGGGGGACCGAAGCGGACGGGGGGCGGCTCGGCGGCCGGCGGTCGACGAGGAGGCGGGGCCCTCAACGGGGAAGGGCGTGCGTGAACGGAGGGGTCCCTAGGCACGGGGTGGAGGAGCGCCGACGAGGGAGCAGCGAGCGGAAGTCCAGCGACGGCTCGGTGAAGGGCTCGGGCCCTGGCGAGGTGAAATGGAGGCGGTCGACGGGAGGCCGCGGGGGATGTCGCTGATAGGTTCATAGCATGGAAGACATGATGAAGACACCTCTCCGATCAATAACCATCAGCGGGATCTGGAGATCCATAACAGCTCCCACATACTCAACGATGACTTCGTGATCGATAGAACCATTAACATATGAAACCAATTCCCTTTGTCACGCGATACTATACTTATCCGAGGTTTGATCGTCGGTATCTCCATACCTAGTTCTACCTCGTTACTGATAAGTACTCTTTACTCGTTCCATGTTATGTCGTCCCTTGTGACCCAGTCACATGCTTGCAAGCTAATTAGATGACATTCCACCGAGAGGGCCCAGAGCATATCTATCCGTCATATGGATGGACAAATCCCAATCTTGGTCCATGCGCTTCAACACATACTTTCAGAATACCCAATGACACCTTTATGACCACCCAGTTACGAAGCGGTGTTTGATGTCATCAAAGTACCCATCCGGTGATGGTGATTAACATAACCTCATGGTCGAAGGATTAGGTTACTATGTATTTTAAAGCTTATAGCAAACAAACTTAATGACTTGATCTTATGCTATGCTTACTACGGGTGTGTGTCCATCACATCATTCTCCTAATGATATGATCTTGTTATTAACGTCATCCAATGTCCATGATCAGGAAACCATGATCATCCATTAATCAACAAGCTAGTTTAACAAGAGGCTTACTAGGGACTCTTTTATGTTTACAAAACACACAAGTATTAACGTTTTCGGTTAATACAATTATAGCATGGGATGTAAACATTTATCATAAACATAAAGATATAATAATAACCACTTTATTATTGCCTCTTGGGCATATCTCCAACAGTCTCCCACTTGCACTAGAGTCAATAATCTAGTTAAAAAACTTGTGCATTCAACACCTATGGCTTTCTGGTGTTGTATAGACACTATTGCTAGTGGTAAACATAATCTTTAGATCTGACACTTCCAGGTCCGTGTGTATTTGCATGTCCTTGCGTCTCTACGCATTACTCATTCTCCAATGAGATGGCATTGTATAAATTTGGTCCTTTGGTGAGACCTTTAGTTCCTTGGGATTAAATTATGTTGATACAATTGTCATACAATGTATCTTCATAGTATTATCCCGCTATGAACCACACCTAGTTTGATAACAAACTACTTAACACAAATGCCCTCCTTTGCTGCTACTATAGCAGTTATATACTTAGCCTTTTGTTGTAGTATCTGTCACAATATCTCAACTTTGGAACTCATCCAAATCCATCATGGAACATCCTTTCCATTATATTGTGCCACCCATAGTCTAAATTGAGATAAATTTAATTTTTATCTTGTTACAAAACTAGTATCAATGTAACACTTTACAATGAACTACCTTTAACTATTTGTCACTTATGATATATTCTTAGTTCTTCCAAAGCTCATAAGAATATCTTTACTATTGTCCAATGATCATCTTATGAATCATTCTGGTATATGCTCATAACATTTAGAGCATAGGACATATCTGGATGTGTACATCTCAAGGAATGATTGATCAAAATATTCTTGTGATTTCACCAAGTGTCAAAACACTTGAATCTCGTGTCAACACACTTGAATCTTGATTTAGTCCTTTCCGTGCATCAAGAACCTTTCTTGTTGTTTCCATATTGAACTCATTCAACACCTTATCTATGTACATTTGGCAAAACCATATTAGCGCCTCAATCTATCCATATAGACATTGATGCCTAATTCTTGAGTTATGACTAAGTCTTTCATCGAAATGAAATTCTTAACCTGTGTCAATAAAAGATACACTATTTCTAATCAACAATATGTATTTCACATAATGTATTAGAAATATGTCTTAGCGCTCCCACTTAATTTCTTGCAAAATGCAAACATGTTCATCGTCTCTGAAGATTCCAACTCCGCGATGCTCACTTCAACCATTGAAGTTTTGCATACTCTTTTAGCATCTTTTGAATTAACAAAACCCTTTGGATCGTGTCATGTACACGTCCTAGGTAACCATTCTATTAGAAGAACTTGTTTTGTTTGTTCAACTACCATATATCAAAATATATGTAGTGGTTGCTACATTAATCCGTCCAGACTAAATATCGCTATGAAAGATCAAATCTTATCATAGTCAATTCCTTGAACATTGTCGTAAACTCTTTCCGACATGTCGACTATTTCATAGATTTGAAACATCGATGTCTATTTCTTTATAGATCCAAACACGACCGATAGGCTTCACGCCTTTCCGGAGGGTCATCTAAGTTCAGAAACTTGATTTCTCGTGTATGGATACTATCACGGATTCCATGACTTCTAGTCATTTTATGGAGTCAGGGCCCATCATCGCTTCTTTGCATGTAGTCGGTTCATCATTGTCAAAACAATAACGACTTGCTTATCAAATCTTACTATTTGATTCTTACCGACCCACACGGTTCTATAGGAACTCTAATCTCCGAGATCACACCTTTTGTAATCACAAGAGCCATGAGCATTGTGGCCGCCACCGGGACACTTTCCGGCGCTGCGCTACTTAGCACATATAGCTAAGGTTCAAGAACCTTATCAAAGTTCTATTGTCCTCCCACTTAACTTTTCACGAAAAATTCCTTCTCAAGAAACTTGACGTTCCAAGCGACAAACTCTTTTGTCCTCGGTGTTATGGAGAAATTCCCAACAAAATCTTTGGAATAACCTACAAAGACGTGCTTATCCGACTTTGGTTGTAAACATTTTACTTATGCATAGCATACCAAAATTTAAGAAAACACAATTCGGGTTTTATCCCAAACCATAACTCATATGGTGTCATTTCAACGGATCACGATGGAGCTCTTTTCAGTGTAAAAGCGGTAGTCACTAAAGCTTTAATCTTTAATATATAATGGCAGTTTTATAAATGACACCTTTGATCTTACCATGTCAAACAAGGTTTCATTACATATCTTGAACACTCCATACTCCTATGGTGTTTTGGTAAATGCAAATCCATGGAACGATTCCTCAAATCTTAGGTGTTTTGCTAAACTTGTAACTCAAACATCTTTCTTTATGATCCAATCATAAACTCTTTTATTTTCTTGTTACAATGATTTTCCACTTCATCTTGAAAGTCTTTGAACATTTTTCAAATGTTTCATACTTCTTCCTTATTGAGTAAGTATATACATATACTCACTCAAATCTTCGGAGAAAGCATATGAAGTTGAAATCCATCGCCCACGACTACACATAATGGACTATATACATCAATATGTACAACTTCCAATCAGTTAGTTGTATGTTCCTATTTTTGCCTACGAACGGAGTTTTAATTATCTCCAGGAAAGTATCACAAGCGTCATTTGATCCAAATCAAAGACTCCAAAAATCCATCAACATGGAGTTTCTTCATATATCCTTTCAATATAATTTAAACGGCGATGTCACTTCGCAAGTGATCTTTCAATCATTTGTCTTACGACATTTTAGCATTAGTTTTATAGTCGTTATTTCTCCAACCAGACTTGTATATCATCCATCTATTATGGAATACGGTAATTATTTGAACAACCTTTTGTCGTCATAATACCTGATCAAAATAACAAGTATTGAAACAAATCTTGAAGGCAAGCTTTGATGTTAACGAGCAACACAACAACCCTTTGTTTGTTTTCGATGAACATCATCACATTTTCTCTTGCTAGTTACTTAGGCCATTGCAGTTCATGAATTTTGTTGTCCTATATGACACTTCATACCAACCAATTCGGTATCCAATATCGGAGAACCACATTGTTTAACAAGCAAGGAATATAACCATAACATGTATATCTTCTATATGCCTAAGTTGGACATCTCCAACCTTTTATTTTCTGCCAAATATTTTATAGATTCTCTTTCAGCAATTCCTTTTCTTTTACAAGAATCTATCAACATCAATAGTGGTGTCATCAACATGACACATGGTACAAAGCGTATATAGTCAACTACTAATACCTTTGGACTTGCACTTTGAGGTGTATCACCATCATCAAATGTTTGGTGTTCTTTTAAAAATCCATTCTTTAGTAATCTTTTAGTGTAGTAAACATTTTTACTTACATCTTCTATTCATCCTTATCATGACAACTTTCATGATTAAGCTGCTATAGCTTATAAAGGTGAATTGCGAGTATAATGTTTCTTTTTCAAAACCTTTTGGAGGATTAGGATGACTAGCGTCTCCAACCTTCACAAATTCTCATCAAATATGAGAACGTATACTCTATCATGTTGTAACCAACACATTGTTTTAGATATCGCAATACCTTTCACATATGATGGTTTCTGAAACATTGCTTTCAGCTCTTAGATAAACTTGATATTAAAAACAATCTTTTGAGTATCAAGAATCATGGAGGCAAACATGATACATTAGATACTAACACTGGAATTGTTACTCTTGATTTAATACTATTTATTAAACTTCATGGAGTAAATAGAGTTTGCTGAAAGTTTGCAATAGGACTTATAAACTTTAAATTGACATTCAAAACAATACGATGCCAGTTCATAAAGTAAATATCCAGAATTTCTATAGTTCCACTATCTCAACTATAACTAAGCGTAAGGTGGTGAACGGATGCCAATGACTACAACAAACTATGCAAATTCACTTTGATTGTGTTTATGATAAATTGAGTTCGACTAATCCAAATTACAAATGAACTCCCACTCAAAACAACATCCCTCGAGTTTTTTTAGTGATTACACGAACCAAATCCACTACACCAAGGCCGATCATCACGTGAGATGATGTAGCTTTAAAGGCGAACAATCAACATGTTCATCATATCATCCATATGACTCATGCTTTACCTTTCGGTATTCCGTGTTCCGAGACCATGTCTGTACATGCTAGGCTCGTCAAGGTTAACCTTAGTTTCCGCATGTGCAAATCTGGCTTGCACCCGTTGTATGCACACGTAGAGTCTATCACACCCGATCATCACGAGATGCTTCGAAACGACGAGTCTTAGCAACGGTGCCAACTAAGGACGAACACTTTATTACTTGATATTTAGTGAGAGGGATCATCTTATAATGCTACCGTCGCGATCTAAACAATACAATATCTATAAAGGATTAACATCACAGGCAATTCATAATTAGTGTGATATGATATGGCCCTTTCTTCTTGTGCCTTTGATCTCCATCTCCAAAGCACGGACATGATCTCCATCATCACTAGCATGGCGTCAAGGTTAGTGGCACCGCTTCATGGTTGTCCATCATCACTAGCAACCATTACAACTACTTGGAACAAAGCTATTACAAGATGAATAGACACGCAGGTCTTAACAGAATTGAAGACAACCATTAGGCTCCTGCCGGTTGCCATATTACAACAAGGATCATTGCATACATCAAATATAATCACAATCACATGATGGCCATATCACATCACAAAACCCCGCAAAAACAAGTTAGACGCCTCTAATTTTCTTTGCATGTTTTACGTGGCTTGAGGCTTTCGAATAAGAACGGATCTTACCTACGAAACTGAACCACAACGTTGATACAAGTGCTATCAAGTTGCAAAGTGTAAATTGGATCTATACTATGGTGAGAGAGACAGACACCCGCAAAGCCACTTGTGCAAAGCAAGTTACACGTCAAGTGTGGAGCAAGTCTCATGTGCGATGACATGTAAGGTTAGCCCGAGCCGCTTCATCCCACCATACCGCAAGATGCAAAGTACACAAAGCAAAAGACGGCACGAGCACCAACGCCCACAAAACCATTGTGTTCTACTCGTGCAACAGATCTACGCATAAACCTGGCTCTGATACCACTTATGGGTTCGTAGCATGGAAAACAAAAAATTTCTACCGCAAGAACGAACAAAACCTAGATCTAATCTAGATAAAAGCCAAGATCTAATCTATTAGACATGTGCAACAAGATAGATCTGTACTAACCCTTGTAGATCCGAAAGCGTTACGAGATTCGGATCTCGTGGTTGATGTAGTCGATCACTTGCCGATCTCAAGATCAAGTGGACGATCCTTCCGGCGCCGCATTCCGGCAGCGCTTCCGCAGTCGGTCACACGTGCGGAGTCGAAGCAGACCTTCCTCTCCTCGTTCCAGCGAGCAGCGGAGGTAGTAGATCTTCTCCACGGAATCCCAGCAGCACGACGGCGTGGTGGTGGTGGTGGAGTAGAGAATTCTGCAGGGCTTCGCCTAAGCCTGAGCAGAAGAAAGGAGGAGGAGAGAGGCGGCTAGGGCAAGAGTGGAGGGGGCAAGGGTGTGGTGCCTCCACCCCTCTATTTAAAGGAGGGAGGCGCCATGGGAGGGGGAGTCCTAGTAGGACTCCCCTCCCTTCCTTGGCCGGCGGATTGGGAGGGGGGAGGAGTCCTCCTCCCCCACGACTCCTTGTCTTGCCCCACAAGGACTCCTTGATCCTTTCTTGGTTTTCAAGCAAACTCCAAGAAATCTTCCAGAACCTTCCGGAACATTCCGAAACCTTCTAGAATCCTCATACAAATACTCCGGAACATTTCCTAACTTAGAAAATGATCCCCAATATATGAATCTTATTCTCCGGACAATTTCGGATCTCCTCGTGATGTCCCAGATCCAATCCGAGACTCCGAACAACATTCGGTCTCCAACGCACATTCCATATCTACTTAAAACAACTTCGAACCTTAAGTGTGTCACTCTACGGTTCGTGAATATGCAGACATGATGAAGACACCTCTCCGATCAATAACCATCAGCGGGATCTGGAGATCCATAACGGCTCCCACATACTCAACGATGACTTCGTGATCAATAGAACTATTAACATACGAAACCAATTCCCTTTGTCACGCGATACTATACTTATCCGAGGTTTGATCGTCGGTATCTCCATACCTAGTTCTACCTCGTTACTGATAAGTACTCTTTACTCGTTCCATGTTATGTCGTCCCTTGTGACCCAGTCACATGCTTGCAAGCTAATTAGATGACATTCCACCGAGAGGGCCCAGAGCATATCTATCCATCATATGGATAGACAAATCCCAATCTTGGTCCATGCGCTTCAACACATACTTTCAGAATACCCAATGACACCTTTATGACCACCCAGTTACGAAGCGGTGTTTGATGTCATCAAAGTACCCATCCGGTGATGGTGATTAACATAACCTCATGGTCGAAGGATTAGGTTACTATGTATTTTAAAGCTTATAGCAAACAAACTTAATGACTTGATCTTATGCTATGCTTACTACGGGTGTGTGTCCATCACATCATTCTCCTAATGATATGATCTTTTTATTAACGTCATCCAATGTCCATGATCAGGAAACCATGATCATCCATTAATCAACAAGCTAGTTTAACAAGAGGCTTACTAGGGACTCTTTTATGTTTACAAAACACACAAGTATTAATGTTTCCGGTTAATACAATTATAGCATGGGATGTAAACATTTATCATAAACATAAAGATATAATAATAACCACTTTATTATTGCCTCTTGGGCATATCTCCAACAGTCGTCGGGGCGGCCACGGTGTCGTGGAAGGCGGCCAGCTTCGGGCGGCGGAGACCTGGCGTGCCGCAGGGCGACGAGGTGAGGAGCGAGGAGGAAGAGGGCGCCGGCGAGGAGAAGGCGCGGGGACGGGGCGCCGGCGGCTTGCAGGGCTCCTGACGGAGGACGGAGAGATGCGGTTGGCGGCGGGGGAAGACGGAGGGGATCGAGGCGAGGAAGAGGGGGCACCCTCGGTGGCCGGCGAGGCGGTCCTGGCGGCGTGTGGCAGGGCCGGCCGGAGAAGGGCGCGTGGCGGCGACGCGCGGAGAAGGACCGCGGCGGCGGACGGTTGTAAAGGAGGGCGCGGTTGGTGGCGATGGTGGCGACGCGGGGCGTACGTGGTGGGACCGGAAGGCGGCGGTAGGGGTGGACCCGCGTGGAAGAGATGGCGATGTGGGAGCGTGCCTGCTGTGTGCGTGCGATGCGAGGCATACCGCGTGCGGGCCAGGGGGCTGTCGGGAGCGGGATTTGGGGCAGCTCCGCGCGGGGATCAGGTCCAGGGCGGTGACGTAGCGCTACGCGCGTGACGGGTTGGTGCAGACGGTCACGGGTGTTGGGCGCGACGTGGGGAACGTGTGGGACGGGGCCGGGTGAGCTGCGCGCGTGCGTGTGCGTGGTTGTGTTTTGGGCAGGTGGTGGGAGTGAGTGCCCAGGTGGCGTGCTAGGCGGGAAAAGGGAGGAAGTTGGGGTGTTGCGCGTGGGCGGGGTGTGATGGGTGGCTGGGGAGGCTAAGGTGGCGGGCTGGGATTGGTGAGTGGGGTGAGTGGGGTGAGGTGGCGCGATGTGAGTGGATGTAGTGAGGTGGAGGGGGGCTGGGTAGATTAGGTTTGGGTAGTTTTAGGAATTTTGGAGGTGGCCGGTCAGGCTTTCGGGCCTAGCGGGCTGCCTCCTAAAAATAAAAGAAATATTTTATGATTTAAAACGGGGCTTTTGAAAATCATTGACAGACAAAACAAAATAATCCGGAGACCCGGGTTTTGATTTGAAATAATAACGGGGCGTTTAGAAAACAAAAATAGACTTTTCGAAAATAGTTTTATGCAAACATATGCAAGATGACATGACGATGCTCAAATGCAAGGTGGCATGATGACATGAGCATGCGGTCATGACGATGCAATGCACAAAAAACAACGCAATTTTCTAGTAGTGGTTTTTGCGGGGCGCCACACTCTGGTCAGCGATGAGGTATTCGATGATCTGCCAACACATATGCAACTTTTGCATGTCTGGTACTTGAAAGTCACAAAGGAAGAGCGACAATTTATCCTATGTAAAGTTGGAGAGGAGTACTTCTGTCCAGACATGATCTCTATTGAACTTTCTGAATTATTTCAGTTATTCAACCTAGACGCCCTTGACAAGTCTCTCCTCAGCTGCTATTGTTTGTAAGTAATTAAATCTCTAACTCAGCTCGTTTAATTCATTGCATGTAGTTATCCTCACTATATCTCCTTCTGTATGTTATTATATATGCAGAATAAAGATTCAGTAATGTAAAATAAAGTCAATCTATAGCATTGGGTTCGTTAACCCAAACAAAGTTAATGGACATACGCTAAAGGAGCACCCCGAGGATACGGAGGATAACTTGTTAATGTTTTTAATGGAGCAACATTACAAGACGCAAATACTATTTCCTTACCATTATGGGTGAGAGTCTTACTGTCTTGTACACATTCACTTTTTGTTTACTCGATGTTAAGTGTATATAAACGTGCGCAGCTACCACTGGATTTTTCTAAACATTGACTTTGACCGTGCAAAAGTTAAAATCTCGGACTCGTTAAAGAAGCCGATGAAAGACTACCGTGGCATACTTGATATGCTCCAAAAGTAATTTCAATCATTATCGCACTATATCTGTCTCTTTCGTTCATTTTCTGAGATGTCAAGTAAATAATAACTCATTCTTTTTTTTTTTTGCCGGACAGGGTTTGGAAAAGGTTCACGAAGGAGGTTCAGGGTGATTGGCGTAAAGAGCTGACTTTTCGTCTGATCCCGGTAAGTAGTACAAGAGCTAGGTCCTCGCATCTCTTCAATTATAGTCTCCATATAATTATCATGCTTGATTATTATTTGATTGAATTATATTCTCGAATAGTGTGCGACGCAGCCAAATGGGACTAATTTATGTGGTTATTACGTATGCGAGTTCATTCGTGGGTGTATGGAGCAGGGCACATACTTTCTTCGAGTACGTAAATAATATATTCACAATTTATTTTATACCATATTTTTTGTTGTACACATTCATAATGATCAACTTCTTTATATATAGTTGGATGCGATGCAGGATAAGCTCCTACCACATGAACGCCTACTAGCAATTTAAGAGGAGTTGTCGAGATTTTTGCTCAGGGACGTCATAAACACAAAAGGACAGTATAACGTGGATCGACCTTAAAGTATCCATGTAATGTAATGATCTTCGTGTAAATCAAATAGACGAGGTCTAGTCTCGATTATCACTCGTATACCAAGTTATATATATATATATATATATATATATATATATATATATATATATATATATATATATATGTGTGTCTGTATATAATCGTGGAAGAAATGATATTATATATGCATCAACGTATACAGCATGTAGTAGCGTAGAATAATATGTATATGAAAACTTGTTTTAAATGAAAACACAAAATGAAAAATAATTGAACACAAAAAAGAAAACCCTAAAACCTATCTCCTGCCGCGCAGCAGGTTGCCGCAAAACGCTGCCACGACAGAACAACCATAGTCCTAATTCGTGTTACGAACCGGGACTAAAGATTCTCCAGCCCAGCGTACCCAGCGGGGCCACATGGAGACAACCTAGTTCCGATTTGTAACAGAACCGGGACTAAAGTCTTAACCTTTAGTCCCGGTACGTTAGTCCCGGATTGTAATCCAAGACAAAAACCCGTTATAAGCCGGGACTAGAGACCTGTTTTGTACTAGTGAAGTTTGCTTCCTTGCCTCCGTTCATGACGTTGCGGCCATCCTTGTCGTCCTCTTTTTCGGTGAGGTTGGTTGCGTCCTCGTCTCCTCCGAGTGCCATCGTCTTCTTCTCCAGCTACCCTATCCCCACAACAGCACTAATGGGCCCGACCCGAGAAGCAACAGGCGTGTAAGAAAGTTGCGCGACTCGGGCGAGTGATGCCACGTTAGGCGGCATTTAGCATTTGTTGGGCGAACTGGCACGCTGCACTCGGTACGTTTGACCCGTGTGGGGTGGTTCGGCTGAGTTGATAGACTTTTGTCCCTTTAGTGCAAAATAGCTCGAAAAAATTCAAAAAAAAGTAAATTGATGCAAAATGCCATATGGATAAAAAGTGAGCTTACTAATTTGTAACTGCACAAAGTTGTGTCACCGAGGGCAAAATTGTAAATATATGGAGATTTTTTTTTTTGGATAAAAAAGCTTTGGAGATACACATCCGTGTGCCCTAGAATTGGATTTGATTTATGTGTGTTCACGCGTAGGAATTAAAATTCAAAGTACCTCTCCCTTCCGGCAGCTCGGAGGAGCTCTGAGACGCATGCCGCATGCGCGCATGCGGCGGAGGTGCTCATGCTTGTTCGCAAGGACGCTGAATTGAGGAGCTATATCGGCAAGTGCAGGTCACCAGCCCCATCTCCGTCGCCAGCGCGCCGCCGCGGTTGCCGATCGATCGTCGTGGACTTGTTGAGGTTGCCACCTCCGCCTGGTGTCAAAACTGATCAGTCCGGACTGACATGTTCAGCAGACTATGGAGAGAAAATGCTTCTTTAGGCTTCTTTGCAGTGGGCCAGACCAACTAATCTTTACTATTAAAGCTATTTTGTGTAAGTGATTACGACAAAATGTGGTGTTTTGTGCAAAAATAAACTCATGTTGTGGTTCTATGCAAAACAAGCACCAAGTGGTGTTACGTGCTATTTGCTCGGCACCAAGTAGGCCACCATTCTCGTTGCGCTTGAGGTTTGAGGTTTGCTACCCTCCTCTCTCGTTCTAACCATCGGCCCGAGGAATTGCACTCGGAATGTGGAGTACGACATCGATCCCGTTCCCAACCCTAGCTAAACGAGCTACCTCTAAAATCTGCAGTAGCAGGCCGGCTGGGCGGGCACGGGATGGAGAAGGAGGAGGAGGAGGAGGGGCAGGCGGTCTGGGCGAGCGTCCCGAGCGACCTCCTCCCCGAGATCCTGGCGCGGGTGCCCTACCGATCTCTGTGCCGCTTCAAGTGCGTGTCCAGGGCGTGGCTCGCGCTCTGCTCCGACCCGGCCGTTCGGAAGAGGTCGCCCCAGACGATCTCCGGCTTATTCTGCCAGCACCCCGGCGGCCCCTTAAGCGGCGAGGGCATCCGTTTCTTCAATCTCTCCGGGAGAAGCCGGCCGATGGTCGACCCGGCTCTCCGCTTCTTGCACGGCTACGACCGAGTCACGCTCCTCAGCTGCTGCGGCGGCCGTGACCGGACCACGCAGCGCCAGGTATACCTCGTGTGCAACCCCGCGACTGAGCAGATCTGGGCAGCGCTGCCGGTACCCGCAGGCCGCAGCTCAAGCTGGCTCTGAAAACCGCACCATGTACCTGTGTGTCCACCACTCTCGCTTCGCAGTGTTCTTCTTCATCCATGATTTCTACCACACACAACAAGTACAGGTCTACTCGTCGGACACCGGCGAATGGACCTGCATGGAGAGCGGATGGGGTCCCCGGATCGTGCTGTTCGGGGGTGAATCAGAATACTTCCTTCTTCAATGGCACTCTGCATTTCACTGCCTATGACTGTGGGGAGGAGACATTCGACTCGGAGGGGAACAGAGTTCTGAAGATCACAGGTTGGGTGGTCACCGTGGGCATGGACGCTGAGACCTGGAGGACAACTCGGATGCCACATAAAGCATTCTTTTCTTTCATCGGGCAGTCTCAGGGTCGCTTATACGGTTTGAAAATGTAGTATCGTGATGACTGCCGTTCTATCGGTTTGGGTTCTTGAGGATTCTGCTAGTGGACAGTGGAACTTAAGGAACACCGACAGCATTTTGGGACTGTTAGGAAGGCCGCACAGAAATGCCGGTGAATTCTATAGCTTGGTGGCGATCCATCCGGAATTTAACTTGGTTTTCCTTATCGGTGGGGGTGGGGATGGACTGGACAGGAAACTTATGTCGTAATCAGAAACTAGATGTGATCTACACTCTTGAAGAATACGATAAGCTCACTTTCTGGCCCTACATTCCGTGTTTTGAGGAACGGCCATCAGGTAGTGCTCGGTAAATGTTGGAGCGGCTTCATTTTTTCCCAAGTCGGCGTGGCTAGCTCCAGTGCCATCAAGGAAATCAGCTGTTGGGTCAGGTCAGATCTTCTAGTTTATGGTTGCGGATTACAGAGGTCCTTCATCTGCTTGACACTGACTACTCCAATATGGTTAGCATCAGTTGGTGTTCAGATGCATTCCTCTTCGTGGCTTTCAATACTGTAAGCTATCCTTCAATGCGTAATTTAGTCATGTGACTGAACTTGCTAGTCACTTAATCTCTTTGCTTTGCTGCAACTTGACCTCTTTGGTTTGCGTACCAGTTGTCGTGGTAACTTCTTAACTACTTTTGCGGGTAAATGTGAAACAGTGGAGCATTACATATGTCTGAAAGCATCTGCATTTTCATCTCTTTATGTCCATTTAATCTCTTCTACTAGCTTCCGAATTCTCACCGAACAACCAACAGATGGTAACCAAATTGATGAAGAACTTCTCTTAACCCACAGCCAGAAACTAGAAGATCTGGCCTGGCACAGCAGCTGCCACGCTAGCTAGCCATCTGACTTGAGAATCGCCATTCCACAAAACCGGGAATGCACGGCCTAGAGTATTCTTCAAGAGTGCGGATAACATATGCCGTTTCTTGTTGTCCGTATAATATGACATAAGTGCCTCGTCCTGTAGTACACCATCTTGAAAGAAAATCAAGGTACATTCTGGATGGATTCGCAACAAGATTATAGGATTCATAGGGCTCACCACAAGGCCTTCCAAGCGGTTCCAAAACACTTGCAGTGTGCTTTAAGGTCCACTCTTCAATAGCATAATCCTCAAGAACCCAAACTGACAGCCAACTCTTGTTGAGACTACCCAATGATAGAAAACCCAGCTTTCGGCGGCATTCGAATTGTCCCACAAGCTTTTCTCTGAGTCCAAGTCAGAATTATAGGCACTGAGATGCAGAGTGGCATTTAGGAAGATGTATCCTGATTCACCACCAAGCACCACAATTCGGGGACACCCACCCACTTGGAGGGTCCATTCTCCGGCGTCTGATGAGCAGAACTGCACTTTTTTACGTTATCTAAATCAGTAATGAAGACGAATATCACAAAGAGAAAGGGAACACAGCACGGTCGAAACACAGACAGATCGATGCAGGTTCTTGTACCAATTTGAGCCCTAGGCACAGGCAGCACTGCCCAAATCTCCTCTCCTCGGTCACGGGGTGGCACACGACAGAATTCTTCGCAGTCAATTGTGCAATCCCAGCCACTGCAGAGGAGAATGCCGTCGCAGCAACTTAGGAGAGACCAAGAGATGGGTTCACCATTGGCCGGCCTCTCCCGGACAGATGGAGGAAACCAATGCCATTGCTGCTGGAGCGGCAGAAGAAGCCGGAGAGCGTCTGGTGTGACCTCCTCCGGAAGGCGGGGTCGGAATAGAGAGCGAGCCACGCCCTTGACATTGGAAAATGAGTTCAAAGCTAGAGCATCTATGGGCCTATAGGCTCGAAGAATTAAAATGCCATTGCCTGAACAAACTATGGTCCAACATTCCAGAGCTCAAAGCTAGATCTTTGTCCCATAGATTAGTATTTTCATCCATGGGTCAGGCCATTTTGTGTGTGTGTATGTTTTGTGAGCTCTCAGTTCTCAGCATAAAAGGAGATGAGCAAATTTGGTGACTAGATCCAGACTCCGAAACACAAAACCAGAAAGATTACCTCATAGCACTTTAGTAGAACATGTGAAAGATTACATTACATTCACATTAATAGCAAATTTGTTCTCAAGTGCATCACGCTGGGCCGCTGGCAAAAGATCAAGATCAGAATAGTATATCAAGATCAGAATAGTATATGTACTATTGAGGAAATACGTGCTATGATAGTTATGTTTAAAGGAATGTGCGCACATAGCCTATTCTGGGTTTATGCCAAGTTCGGCAGCCAACCAACAAGTGAATTTATTATCATGCTACCGACTTAAATTCTCTCAAATGTGAACACCATGTTTACAGCAAGGGGATGGATGCATCACATCACTCAAATCAATAAAGGAAAGTTCGCGAGATGCTTAAGGAACAACGTGTTCTAGACACTCAACTTTGGTATTTGTTGTTATCCTGAAATCCTGAACGCGAAAACACGCCCCAATTTGGTAGAGTGGAAGAATCAAAACATTATCTCGTTTGACTGATGTGGACAACAGGCTACATGTGCGGTAGAGTTATTAGTGTGAAAGGGAAATCTCAGAACTCACTTTATGTGCGTCATTGTAATCGCTATCAGTGATTTGCAATTGCCGACTCACCATGATCTTGCACAGCCTATCTTTCACTTTATTAAGTCTTAATCAACGTGGAATTAAGACTCTCCGATGCTTTAGATTTTCCTTTTCTTTTATGAGAATCGTTTCTGAGTGGCTATTTTTTTGAAACAAGCACCATGGAAACACGTTGTTAAGTACCAATAACAGGACCAGGTAAATCTGTACATGAGTAACATTAACAGAATCAAGGTCACGTATTTGGTGTGGTCTTTGTATCAAAAAATGCTTTCAGCTTCTAATGAAGAGTGGTACTCAACTGAATAACACGAAGTCACACGTTAACAACTACGGAGTAGAGTATATTACAGTAAGAAGTCACATGGTTTGCTAATCATACCCAGATTTGACTCAGCTTTTGATCTGTTAGTCTGAAGTCTAAACGAAGCTACAAACCATTGAATAGCTAAATTCAATTTGCATTTTTAAGAACACCATGCACGATTTAGAATGGTAGGTAGTGGATGATAGCACAAAGGGGTATACACGTATTCTACTCAATAGCCAATAGCTAGCTCCAACCAAAATATAGATCGGATTCTTCGTGTTCCACTGAACACCACCTTTCAATTATGCATCTCCTAAACTGACACTGAATAGCCAGATAATGCTCTGCTATACCGAAACTGGTAGTGTTAGATGAGCCGGCCAATCATCTGCTTTGCTCACGAGGCTTGCTTCGGTCCCGTCCCCCCACCCACCCCACCCACACGAGGAAAAATCTGATGGGAAAACCGACTTTTGGGATTCGAGGGTGGTTTTTGGGTTAGATTAGAAACCGGTCTAGGCCATTTTTTTTACCAGTGTACGTATTTAAGGCGTTATGTACATGTCGTGGGTAGTGAAAAAAGATTTGCCGCTCTCACGTGCGGTTCTAAAACAAGTGCCGTTCCACGTAGCATCTCCATCGTCGTCAATACCGCCTACGTCGTGCGTCTCTGATCTTGATCGAACCGCACCTCCTGAACAAACCCTAAGACACAGACGAAAGGAGAACACGAAGTGGCCTCCTCTCGTATAGCCGCAGTAGATTGGAGAAATTTTGGACAAGAAAGAGGATGGGGACGGAGGCGACAGTTCCTTCATGTGGACCGACCGTTCGGTCTCCGTATTTTACTCAGCATTAAAACAAACTGATCGGATCCGGAACAAACAGTTATTCCGGGGTACCGAAGCAAGAGTGTTTCCTCATACTTACCAATCGAATTCCAGCCCTCATCCTGTTACTAAGCGTTTTCACAACACTACCAATTAAAGACATGTGTTGCATTTAGTTCCAACACTACATAACCAACATGTCCAAAAAAAATTAAACAAACCGAACTACATGCACATACATTATCAGGTTATTAGCAGCATGTTCCAGCTAATGGAACAGATAGGATCGACCAGATGTTGGAGCACTTACATCAGTAGGATACAAACCACTGAATGGAAATATGAAAATCTCCCATAGAACACGCCACGTGTTCCCTAAGCATGCTCGAACAAGTTAACAATTCCAATGCTAACTTAGCTAAATATACACAGCTACATTTAACTTGGCCTATGATGTCCAGGCATAGAGGAACAGCGACATCTTTCCTGTGTTAACATCATCTTCCTGCAGAAGCCACTGCATATGACGACGGGTCAATGAGAGATTGCCAAGACTAAATGGAAGTGTAGAGGAGCACTCAGATCGGCATACCGAGTTGGGCAGCCTCTGTCGGTCTCAGCTGGCATTGTGCGTCTGGTCATGCTCGATGAAGTCCATGGCCTGCTCCTTAGACACCACGTTGATGTAGCTCACTCTGTTCTTGTGCGTCACGCCGTAGATCTTGTCCGCGACCTTCAGGATCTCCGGCCGGAATGTGGTCGCTATGAACTGGGTGTCTGTCGAGTCAGCAAGATGTCGGACCACGCCTAGAACAGGACTTAAGGAAAGCAAGCAGCAATAAGACTCATGTTCTCAACAGCAGCTTTTTTCTTAGTGGACACAGAGGCAGTGCTGGGCATGCACCCAGCTAGACAGGCACTAGACCATAAGATGTATGACATGATAGTATTGAGGATCTAATTCATTTAAAAAAAAGCATATGCAGACTCTTCGATGGCAACGATAAACATTTCAAGAGATAAAAATACTAAAGGATACTCCCGACAGCCGTCCTGTACTGAGGATCCAGAGCAGCGTCAATCTCATCAAACAGGTAGAATGGAGCTGGGTCACATCGTTGGATAGCGAAAATCAGTGTTAATGCCACCACCGTCTTCTGTCCCCCTGACAACTGTTTCATGGACTGAGTTTCTCCCTTGCCAGTGAAGGAAACCTGAAACATGATTAAAAGCATGATTCTACGGATAGACAGCTTTTTAACAAGTTCCGAGGAAAGATCGAACATGGCGTCATCACTACCATAATTCAGCAAGAGCTCACTAACTTGGATTTAGAATTATCATATATGCATGAATAAATAAAAGACCTCTGCAAAGAACACATACCTTGACTTTCACACCAATGTACTTCTCTATTCTTCCTTCAGGATCCGGCTCACGAGGTCCGTCCTCATCATTGTCATCATCGACAGCATCACCATCCTACAGAAATGGAAGGAGTTAAGAAGTAAGAAGAGAGCCTACCTATAAGAAAAAACATGTGCATGTAAAAACAGTGAATGTCAGGCAAATACCAAAAGATAAAAAAATAAATATTTATGGGTATTTCTGAAAATAAAAGAGCCGCATACAAATAAATTAACTGGCATTGTTAGGTAGATCTGTATGTACCACAACTAAGTGTACATAATGGACAAGGCTAAAAGTGCAAGAGAAACACGGTCAGTGGTAAAGCAAGGAAAAGGAAACCTTTTTCTTCATCATAACCAAGTACCCATGGCCACCTTGCACTAATTCAGCGAACACTTCACGGAAGTGCCTTGCAACTCCTTTAAATGTGCGTTCAATTGATTCATCCTTCCTCTGGTCTAAAACTGATATCAATTCTCTAATTTTCTGCAATTCCAATCAGAAAATTTTATGAGATTTTAGGCTTAGAATTATCAAAAGGGAAACAAGATGTACTGAGTGAAAAGCTTGCCTCGTCACCAGCATCAAGTTCAGCCCGTCTCCTCTGTAGTTGTTCGCGTTGTTCAGTGAAGTTCACATACTGGTCAAGAGCCTTTTGGTTGACATGGCTAAATTGCTTCAACTGCTCATTGCAGTCATAAAGCAGCTTCTGTAGCTGCTTCTTGTTTTTTCTCTTGTACCTATTATTGGCCAGAGATAATAAGCTAACACGTTATTGAAGCACCTGCCGAGTATCACTGGAGGATATGAATCCTAGAGAAAAAAGGTACTGTGCAACAGAATCGGACAGTTTAGCAGCTTAAGAAAAATGGAAACATACGTTTCAAATGCATCAGCCGGCAATGAGCCCAAATCTCGAATTTTCTTCATACAATCATCTTGCTTGGCTAGATGCACAGTCCTACTGTTCATCAACTGCTCCAAGTCCTTCGCCCCATCTTGCACAGTCTGCTCCAACTTAGCTTCAAGAGCCTGTGTTTAAATGTACACGTTAGATATCAAAGTCAACATTACTTGTATAAGTTCAAACCCAGAAAAGCATAATAGCTAGTATATAAGTTACCTTCAGATCATCCCTTTGTCGTTTCAGTTGCTCCATCTTTTTTGTGAAGTTATTAATAGCATCAACATTAGCTGTCAGAGGATCATATAAGAGTTAAGGGACATCTCCAACTAGTATTACACAAAAGAGAGAGATAAGTTATCGATGCTTCTATACCCTTCAGTACTGTAGTCGCCTCATCAAGAGTCCTCTTGGACTGTTTCAGTTCTTGCTCTTTCGATTCGACTTCACCAGGCAAGGTTTTAGAATCTGCAGATGAGATGATTGCTTCCAGCTCTTTCTGACGCCTCATAAGATTAGTTGATAAATTGGTCTCCAGTTCTTCCTTTCTTGTTTCAATCTACATAAACGATCACAGTTTGTACTTTAGTTAGGGCTAATAATAGCATCTTGGGAAACACAAGCATGACCACAAAATTTTGCTTCGACAACCTCAATGCGACTGTTTTTACACAAGAGGAACTTTTCCTTCAATCCTGTGATTTCAGGATTCAATCGTGAAAGAAGATCTCTTTCTTCTAAAGTTAACTGGTCAATCAGTTCAGTTCCCATCTCATCATTTTTCATTGCGATGCCAGACTGGATCTGCTCAATTTGATTGCGGATGTTGTCGAGTGATTTTTCCTGCAAGGTACAAACTGTTAAGACCACATTCCAGACACAATTAGAGCAAGGGTACATAAACAGCTAAGAAATTTGCATAGTTACAGGAGGAGTTTACCATGAGCAATGAAAAAAGATGGAACTAAGTACCTTCTTTGCAAGGGCTTTTTCAAGTGTTCCTTTCTGCTTCATTGCACTGGTAATATCAACTTTAAACTGATCCAACTCTGACTTGGCATGATCACGTTCAGCATCCATTTGCTGATGTTTGGTAATCAAATCCGTAACTTTTTTATCTATATGTATGAGAAGTTAAGAAAGAAAAACTTGGATGTAGAATTCTTCTCTTGCAGATAACAGTGAACATCTAGAGAAGTTATCAAACTTTCATCACATGTTCAACAATTTAGGTCTTGATGAAGATAGACAAATAGAAGCAAGCAACCATACATCATGAGTATCTGTGTAGAACTCTGGTTCAAAAAACTGTGTTGAACTGGTAAGTGAGTACACGTGCATCAGTGCGCTTTGATCAAGAGTAGTGCAGCATAGACCCCAGATAATTAACACATAACTCTGCAACCATTCAACCTACATTGTGTGCATACTTCTTTCTAAGTAAATACTTCCTCCGTTCCAAAATAATTTAGGTTTTAGGTTTGTCCTAAGTCAAACCACTTTAAATTTGACCAAGTTTGTAGAAAAATATATCAACATCTGAAACAATAAATTAGTTTTATCACATTTATCAAATTTAAGTGTAGAATGTAAAAGCTAAACCAACAGTCCACGGGCCTGTGGCAAGAAGAACTAGCAGATGCGTATTTACTATTTAGCAACTGTTGGTAAAAAAGGACAAAACATGAGGTCATGCACTAGCCCCATGCAAGGGTGACATATAAATCTCAAAGCAGGATATCTTTAAGTTTTTTTCCCACGTTCTCTAGATGTGCCGTCTTTTTCTCAATTTCTGTTTTATTGTCTCTGATTATTTTGACAAACTTCAGTCTTGAGCGTCTAGAGTCATAGAAACCTCCTGTCATGCCACCTTTTCTCGCTACTTGATCACCTGAGGATAATCCCAATGTCAATCTATATGTTCAAATGATAATGATAATGACAGCCCAAGAGCAAAGTTCAGGACTACCATCAAGTGTGATGCAATCTAGACTATTGCTGCGTGCAACTCTGGTCGCAGTTTCCAGGTCTCGGCATATAACTGTCCTACCAAAAACCTAACAGAATTTCAAAGTTAGCCAAGAAAAAGTGCGTGAGGGTAAAAAAAACTAACATGTTGAACGAAATTTATTGAAAAAAACTAGCTTAGGTGCCTTGGAGAAGGGAGGCTACGTAATCTGGGAGAAAGGGTCCCCAAATAAGTACATACAAATGGCAGAAACCCTCTATAAAAGTGCACTAGAAGGTTAAACATGTATGGATGGAAACATGAGAAAGAGAGGACAAATGTATCTTATCTATATAACTGAACACCTTATTTTTGTAACTACTTACAATCTCAAACATGGCATCCAACTGGCAGCTGAAGACAAATTAGGATGAAAACCTTCTGTTGTAGGTACATGAACTGATAATCTCATACAGCACCACCACCAACAACAACAACCAAGCCTTTTATCCCAAGCAAATTGGGGTAGGCTAGATATGAAACCCAAACAGAAACTAGTATATCTCATACAGCACCAAAGAAGGATATTTATATATGCTGTTATATAATTTGCCATGGCACTAGTAACTCGGAGTCAATTTTCTGGGTGTCAACACACCAAGCATATAAAGGTGAGACAAATACATTCAACAGTACGAAGAGATGGTAACAAAAAAAATGCAGCATTGGTATCTGGTAATGAAGATGAAGGGCAAGATTGATCAGAACAGAGCCTGAACTAAATCGGCCATGGTAGCCCAATAAAGATGTAGACAGCAATTTGAAGGAAAAATATCAGAAAGAAGTTTGAACAACACCTGTTCAAAAGCACGGCGATGATCAGCACGGAACTTCAACTTCTTCAACAATGGAACAAAATCAGAACTCTGTGGAACATTGACGTTCGGAGCGTGCACTCTATTCAGTGGTATGAAAGTCACTCGTCCACCTTTTTCTCGCGTCAATACCTGAATTATCTTTGTTGATATATCATCATTTTCAACCACCACATGGAACAAGCTATTAACATCACAAAAGAATGGATTATTAAACAACAAAAAAAGGTGAAATAAATGGGGAAAGGAATCAAGACAAAATGACAGCCCAAGACCTATTTGCAGCAGTGACCTCAACAGCTGTAAAAAACTTCTCTTCGCAGTCAACCAGTTCTAACACTGGACCAAAAACGCCGGTTATATTATGGTCCCTGATGATTCTGCTAACAGAATTCAGGCCTCTCCTTATATCCTGATGAAGAAATCAAAATTACACCATTCAAAGACAGCATTAAGCAGTCCATAAACAGAAAAAAGAATGCTACAGTGTGAGAGACACCGCTCAATATTTAGAAGGTTAGCAATTGCAAAAGCAGGTTTGGCTACTATATACTATAAAAGCTATGTCTGTTGTTAGGTACGACAATAAGCAAAAGTCAGATATGAAAGGTGTAAACCCATAACAAGTTACCTTCAAAATTATTAAAAGTATATACAAATACACGCAACTATTCTATTTACTATCCTTGTTGCTCTACCCTTCCAACTCATTGAATTGGTCTGCCCCTTACATTACCACAGTTTCATACTAACAGTGAGGAGAGTCCACACCAAGACCTTAAATGCTGATCACAATTGCATGTGATTTTGGTAACACGTGATTGGGCATGTGCTAAAGTTGCAGGGTCAAGCATGTCATACAAAATTTAAGGTGTGATTTCTTTATATGCAAATTTTGAGTCATCAGTCAGGTCACCGGTCAGACATATTTTATCAAAATATTAAATATGCTCTATATTTTTAGTTCCAACTGGTGGTTATATTTATGTTATTCTGCCTAATATTCAGCCAGGTATATATATATATGATATCTTACAATATTTAACCATTATAACTGCATAACATTTCAAGGTAAAAGATAGGATAATGAAACATATCGATTGATTGCACAAGTCATACACACGAGACACAACTATCAGTATAAATTCAATGTTATTAAGGTCAGAGAAGGTGTGAACAGTCACCAGAAATCACAACATATAGTATTGTTAATTTTGTATTCCACAATCGGAGGTCTTTGTTCATATTTTTCTGGCTGGCATGAACCAGCATCACTAAGAATGCCTCATCAGAGCGAACACCTATCAGTATATCACAACCCCAAGAATCAGGCCAGGCAGGAAAAATCAAGAAAACATTTCATCAAAACAACCAAGCAATGCACCACACTCAAACCAAGGACTATCACCTTTTTGTCACAATGCAGTACCGAGTCAAGTAATCATTCGTAGATGCTATCTAGGATGCAACATGCAAATATGTACATAGGAATAAGTATGGATATCCTTGGAAAGTAATAAATTAGTAGCAGTCAGTAATATTAACAAAAGAACATGTAGACACTGAAACAAATTGCATACCCCAGGTGTTGCATGGTCCAAACTCTTCTGAGCCTTGACAAGATCTCCCTTTAGTGCATTGATTTCAGCTGTCACGCTATTTTCCTCCTTCCAAAATGATCTGTGACATTACGTATATAAAGTCTAAAGCTACACATCTTCAAGCAAATGACAAGGTTATGAATGCTAAGAAATGTGCATACTTTCTTTCATCTTGAAGTGCATTTTTCTGCTTCATAAAGTCATTATGATCCTTTTGCTTATTTGCGAGAGCAGACTCTAACTTGCTCGATTCACTTTTCCGAGACTCAATGTGGTTAGTCAAGTTATTAATTTCATCTTTAAGCTTCTGAATTTCGCCTTGAAGTAAGCTTTCCTGTCATAAAATAAAAAACATAGCAGACAAATCAGCTATAAATCAAAAATGGAAGTGCGAAATCTAAAAATAGAAATGTTCATATCTTGCTGTGCGTCACTAAACTTGTATACAACATAAAATAACATAAAATGAAATGGATCAAACTACTAACTCCAATACAAAACCAAAATGTAATTCATTTTAGAATTTCACCAGTTAGTCATTTCTAATTCTGACAGACTATAAATTAAAAACTAACATCATTCAAAATCAAATTTAGGTTAGTAGATTTATTGTGAAATGTATTTTTTATAGTTTACTCCCTCTGTCCCAGTGCATGTGTCGCCTTCGTTTTGCGTGCTCTAACTTCGACCATAAACTTGACCAATAATACATGTGTTATTTTTGATTAAAACAATACCATTAGAAACTTTATTCAAATACGAACTTAACGATATAACTTTCGTGACATATAATCCATATTTTGTTAGTCAAATTAGTGTTCAGACTTAAATCTCGAAAAACATATACACCACCTAAATTGGGACAGGGGTATAATTATTTTTATATGGGGAAACATATTTCATCAGAAATTGATGGTCAAAGTACCATGTTATTTCATCATAAATTGATGATCAAAGTACCATGTTGAAGACAGGTGAATAGTGCATGTTCAAGAGAACCCAAGTAATGAGTAGAGTGGCACATCAAAACAAGTTTCCAGACTGAAATTTCAAGTATCAAAGAGGTCACTCATTTAATACCTGTTTTCTATTTGACAGAAGTACACGCTCAAGATCATGGATTTCTTTCCGAAGCCACTCATCCCTGGCAGCCTCATTCTTAAATTGAGTTGCCCTCCCCTGCTTTTGGTACAATATACTCAGCCGCTTCTCACGGTCCATTATGCTATATCCACAAAATGAATATGTCAACAGAGATATCTATCGACAGGTAAACATTATATAATACTCCCTCTGTTTCAAAATATAAGATGTTTTAGCTTTTGTGAAACGAATGTATCTAGACACCTTTTATGTGTAGATTCACTCTGAACCTACACACCAAAAGACGTCTAGATACATTCACTTCACAAAATCTAAAACATCTTATATTTTGAAACGGTGGGAGTGCCTCTGATCCAAATTAGTTGTCGCAGGTTCACTGAACCTAGACAGATTTAGGCAACATTGCCTTTCTGTGACAATTAATTTGGATCGGAGGGAGTATTACATTTTACCTTTTTGATATGTCTTCCTCTTCTTTCAATTTGGCTGCGTGCACCCTACTAATTTCAACCAATTCAGACTTTGACTTCTCACTTTCTTTCTTCATGCTATGCAAATCCCTCACAGCTTCATCCTATCAATAGAATCTTTTATGTACGGCAACAAAATAAAATTACTTAAAATCGTGAGAAAATCTCAAACATGGAGTACCTTTGCTCGTTTTTCACTCGAAATTCTGTCTTTTATATCTCTCAGATCAAGTTCAATCTGAGAGACTACCTTTAGTGCCTCAGTACGCTTCTTCTCTGCATCTTCCTTTTCAGACTTGGTTTCATTTATCCCTTTAGTAGAGACCTTTATTTCTTTATCAAAACTCTTGACCTTCTCACGTAAATCTACAACTTCATTGTCCGCATTCGACATCCTTTCAGAAATTTTTCTTCGGTTATCATCCATCTAACAAGAAACAAATCAAATGAAGCAAATAGAATAAGCATTATAGGATACAGCAGGATCAGTGCTATTAGATGGACTGGTCTAGAATGCATCATTGTGTTGATAATGCCTTGCACAGTGGCTAGAACCCATGGAGTTAAAATGCAAGGTCATATAGCATAGACTATGGCATAGAGAGAGAATGTTACAAGAACCTATGTATGGCAAAGCATCTTACTGTCTTATATCCATGCTACTCAAGAAAATATCAGTAACCTTCGGCAAAGGAAACAGAGGATAGCATCCACGGACAATTCCTTGTTGGAATCAAACAATGCAACTATTTTGTTATCACTTAACTTTAGGTTTCTTCTGTCTACAACAATCAATAAGAAAAGAGGTATCTGCTCAAGAAATAGAAATGAACTTAACACACTACTTTCACCAATTAAATAATGAAACAAATATTTTAGAAATAGTGCATTTCATGCTCTCTTGAAAATCAAATTGCACAGCTGTTAAAGCAGTATGCTTAGTGGCATAAAAGGCAGATGCAGAACAGGACACTATGCTTTCAGAAAAAAATTCTACACTAAGCTTTTTGGGGTCTCGTTGAGGGAGCAACAAACACCATGAGGGGTTCTTCCATCAGAGTGGAAGACAATCAAAAGATACTCAGATGACCAACTAAGTGGGAAATGTTAATGATTATCAAAACTATGCTCAAGGCATTCACTCATTAGTCGACTGTTAGAACTTGCCTGATAGAACAAAATATTATTCAACATAAACATAAATAACAAAAGGGCAGGCTTACCGAAGCTAATTCATTTCTAGCATCATTAAGTTCATGGTCCAATATAGTATACTCAAGAGATCTTCTTTGTTTGTCCAGCTGCTGGTACTTCTTTAGTTCTTCCTTCTCTTCATCAAGTTCTCTCAGTCTGTCCTCCAGGTAGCGGACGACTTGATCAATCTGCTTCCTTTTATTGGCTGTTAATGAAGTTAATGAACATCTCAGCAGGCCACTTAGAAACATTATATATTTTTGGTGATCTAAACTTGCCTGTTTCTTGCATTATCTTCAAGCTTTCCCGGCGTCTATCTTCATAAACACGTGTACCACCAATCTCTTTGAGAAGATCCAGACGTTCAGAATCTTTCATTAGAGTTAGGGATGCAATCTACACATGAAAAGGATGTTAATATTATATCTGAACAAATCATGGGAACAATCAGATGAATATTTATTACCTTTCCCTGCTGGACAACATAGTACGGATTAGAGCGAGAGAAACCAGCACTCTCCAGCAGATTCATGACTTCAGTTTTACTGAACATAATAGCAATAAAAGGAGGACCTGAGCAAGCAACAAGATACAGCACTGTTTTACTATCTAGGGCATAAACCAACATACCTGACATGTTTTCCATCCAAGTAGTATTCATCCTTCTTTGAAGCAACCGTCCTTCGCAAGCGCACCTCTTCTTTATCAACCTACAGCAAAATTTAATAACTTAGAGGACTTGCTGCAAAATTAGGTGTTGGTGTGTTACTCTGGACATACTGTACAAGTAGAGCAAAGTAGCATCCATAATGATATGCACACAATCATAGGATGGTGTAGGTACTGATACTTTTGCCAGTGAAACATGGAGCTTGAGACTCAAGTAGATAACTTTAATCAAATAAACTAACAATGAATAAACTAAAGAACTTACTGGAATACGGTTGTCTGAATTATCAAACACTATCTCGACAAAAGCAGATACAACTGAGTGTCCAGCACCTTCCTGTAAATGGTCAGTAGTATCAAGCACCAGTTACTGATTTCAATTATTCAGATTGATCAAAGAAAGAGGAGGCATACATGGAGAAGAGCTCCCCTATCCTCACTGCGCAGGTTCTGAAACATGTCACTAAGGACAAAGCGTATAGCTGGAGCATTTAGCATGAACAAATTAGAATGAAAGTAATATACAAGGGTCAATAAGCATAAGAAAGAATAGTAACTCAGCAGAATCGCATGTTCTAAAATATTACCATGGAAAAAGTTTGATTTGCCCGATCCATTTGCGCCAACTGTAACAAGCGGTTAAATCCATATGTTAGTACATTACAAGCACAAGACTATGCGATGAACATGGTTTTTAAGGCCTAAGCACCTAAAGCGGACAAATTTCCAAGGCGCTGCCAGGGCGCCCTATCACCTAAGCATCCTAAGACGGACGCCTTAAAAACAATGGCGATGAACTCTAAAGTGGACTTCTAGGATACTTGCAATAAATTTGATATTTAAATACTTAACCAATATGTCATCAGCAAAGATTGGAAATCACTAGCATCCAAGCCAATAAGGCAATAATGAAGCCACAATAGAGTAAAAGGATTTAACCAAAACAAGTCAACGCAAATAAACAGTTCATATTCGAAATTGTATGCAATGTCTATGCAAATTCAGAGAACATTGCTAAAAACACCTAGTGTTGATCATCAGTGTCTGCAATTAGGCAATACATAAGGATTATCTGGTGCAGGCCCCAGAGGGATGGAGGTCATTGTTTGATAGGCTGATAGTGACAACACCTAAGTTAGCTATGCACCAGCTAGCAAGCGAGAGGCAGGAATTCCAGCACCCTATAGATTACAAGGAGAAGAATAGATTACCAACTACATTAACTTTGGGGCTGAAAGGTTCTGTTGAGGTCTCCTCCCTGTAGCTTTTGAAGCCTTCGATTACAACCTGTATAGACAGCTGGTATGTCAAGAGGAAGCGGTGATATGATCAAAATCACAGGTGAGTTATCCCGAAGATAACACAGTTACCTTCTTTATATACATTGTTGCGACAGGGAGAATTCACACCACCATTAAATTCTGCAAGCATAGGGAAAGCAGTTGTGAATAGTGGATCAGAGTGACAGAAAACTCTACAGGCTTGCGGCAAATGTGCGGAAGTACCACACCAGGGTGGTGGTTTGGTTAAAAATGCAACCATGAACAATATGAAGCGTGAATAGCGCACAAGGGTGAACCAGAACACTACAGGCTGGCAGCAAATGCAACAAACTACCGCACCAGGGAGGTGCTTTGGTTCAAAATTGCAACCATGAACAAGATCAATGTGAGATTACAGTGGCCTGGTTTTCAGGTAAAACGTAACTACGGTTTTCCAAGTTCTTTTCTGGCCCGACTCGAGAGAGGGGTGGTCTGTCTGTCTGCATCTCAGAAATCAAAAGCTGAACCAGTCCATCACAAGTAATGCTGCACAGACCGGGTAGACAGGCACGCTTGCTTCCAAGTATAAACAGACCAAATTTACCAAACCAAACGTCAGCTAGCGATACAAGACCGTCGAGAAATAACCCGTACGGTTAAGGAAGCAACAGCTGAAACTGAAGAACGCACCTTACTTAAGTGCGGGACTCTACAGGCTGGCAACGTGCGAATCTACGGCGATAATAAAGGTAATAAATGTTTCCCAAGTTCTTCTCTGGTCCAACCCGAGCAAGGGGTGGTTGGTCTGCATCTCAGAAATCAGAAGCTGAACAAAACCATCGCAAGTAGTGCTGCACAAACCGCATAGAGCAGTGCGGGCTTACTTCCAATCTAACAAACCAAACGGCGGGCTAGCAAACAAATAGCCCGTGCACTGCAGTTAGGAAGCAACGGCTGGAACTGAAGAGCGCATCCTAGTGCGCACCAGGGTTGCCCCAGGAACCCTTGCCCGAGCAGCTCAGTAGAGCACGGGGGAGTGGACAAGCGCAATTTCACCAACAAACTCCTGAACGAGTGGGCTAGGGTTTAGGGCCGTGGCGGGCGGGCGAGTGAAAGCCTGCCTCACCGTGGAAACCACCGAGCAGTCGCCGGCGAGGGGAAGGGGGTCGCGAGGGGCGCGCAGCCGTGGGACCGGAAACCCTTGCTAGCCCCGCTCAGGCGCGCGCGGTTGGGGAGATGGGGAGGGAACCCTAGAACCTAGAACCTCGAGGTCAAGCCCGCCACCGCCGCATCCATGGTGCGCGCGCGAATCACGGACGAAATCGCAGCTACTGTTGCTGAGGACGGAGAGGAGAGATTTACCTTTCGAGAAATGGGGAGAGCTCGGCTGGGCGGGAAGGGGCGGGCGAGGAGGAGCAGCGAGCGAGGGGGGAGGGGGGAGGTGGGGAGAAGAAGAAGAGAGTCCAAGAGGAGTCGTGCTCCTGCGCCCGGCGAGAGAAGGGGGTCAGCGTGAACCGGTCCCTTGTGCTGTGGTCCTCGAGCCAGGGCAGTGCTGCTGTGCGCTTCCCCGTGCTCGGTCTTTCAGATGCAAAACCAAGAAACTGAAATGAAATGTAAAAAAATACAAACCGTTGTGTGGTATTTTTAATTCACAAGATATTATTTTTATTTTATTTATGGCGGAATCCGAAAAAATATAAGGTCGAGTTTTGAAACAAAAATGGTACTATTGTGGATTGCATGAGCGTGATGTTGTTCACTTCAGGCTTTGTCTGATACTGTATCGCTGTATGCTGTGATTTTTTCATTTTGAAAAAAAGTTCATACAGCTTTTGGGGCCTGGGTGAAACAAATCACCACAAAAGTGCTAGTTAGTGCCCCACACGAAAGTGTATCTAGCTTCATTCACAAAGCTAAAACATCTTGTATTTTAAAACGAAGGGAGTATAACATGTATCTAAAAAGATAAGCAGAAGCAACTCGCACTCCCACTTCAAAATAAAAGCCCCAAGGAGGAGCAACAACCTCTCCTCCTCTCGCCTCCTCCTCTCCCTCCCCTGCTTTTGAGCTCCCCTTCCTCAGACCGGACCCCTCCTATGGCCTCTCCGCCGGATTAGCCGGCTGGAGAGGGGCGGGAGGTGGTGCCGGAGTAGTTAGGTTTAGGGTTTGTGGCTTTATGCCGGTCTTGGGCCTTATCCCCGTTGATGCATATGCTCCAGGCTGATGTAGCCAGATCTGGAGATTAGGGCTTTTCCTAGCGGTTCTTCAGCTCCTCTGGCCGGAGTTGAGGACAGCGACGAAGGCCGATGCATCTCTCAATACAGCTATTGTTTGCGGCCACCGTCTCCTGTGGAGGATTGGTCTCGCGATTGGGCACCCTTTGGCCGGCCATGGTGGCGAGGGAGGGCGCAGGACATCGTGGCTTCCTCTGATGCGGAGCTCTGGTGGGGTGCTCTCTAGATCTTCAAGGTTTTGGTTGCTTCCCTTTCTCCGGCCGGCCATGGAGGCGAGGGAAGGAGGAGCGGCGACCTTATCTCGTGTAAATTTGGAGCGTTGGTGTTGGGGACACGGGTGTTGCGCCCAGTTAGAGCATCTTCTCGACGACTCCATCGTTGTCGTCATCCAATGCTGTCAGGCGGCTGCTCCTATTATTGAGGAGTTCTTCTCCGGCACCTTGTCGACGCAAGGTCATCGTGCTAGAATCCATGGTTGTAGGGAAGCCACTCCCTCCTTTGGCACCAGTGTTGATGTGCTTCTACCGGCGTTATTGGATCTTCTTCAACCTCCTAGCCAAGATATCGTACGGGAGGTTTGCTCGTGTCGTCGCAACTGGCTCCCCCTCATGGCCCCAAGTGGTTTCGTCCCCGGTGGCGGTGAGGGTGACTGCGGCGATGCGCTGCGCGGTGGTGGAGGAGCTTATGTCCTTGATTGCGTTCCCTGGAACTTTTATGAGGACTTCTGTGCTAATTGCAGGGACCTATGTGTAATTTTCTATTTCCGCATATTCCTTTTTGTAAGTTGTATGCCACCGCTGACGGATGAATGAAAGCACTCGGTCCTTCTAGACCGTTCCTTATTCAAAAAAAGATAAGCAAATTTTGAACTATTACGTAGTACTAAGGAAGTAAAGTGATTGAGATTTCTCTCTATTTGACAAATTAGGGCTTAGTTCATAATATAAGTGCTGTAAATTTCAATATGGCTTTTGTTCATTTTCAACCTAGGGAAACATTTGAAAAATTAAACAACACATTTATATGGAGTCATTGACTCAAATGCATACACTAAATTCAAAGGCACAATTCATTCATCATGGACATGATATCATACAGTATAACCTTTGAATTCAAATTTGAGTTTGAATCCTACATTCAAACTGAATTCAGGTATGCAAATGATCTGAAAATATATAGGTAAAAATAAATAAAATAGAAATCTCGTAAAAGTAAATATGTGTGTCCACCTGAGTATCTTTTTACATGATTTTTTATAAGATTTATCTAAGAAGAAAAGTTACGAGAATAAAATGAAGGAAAAGCAAATCCTAAACCGAATCTCTTATCTTCTTATCTTGATCTTCTTTCGTAGAACATACACAAATACAAAGGAAGGTTTGGTTATGGTTCGAATGTTTGCTTTCACCACTTGGGTGTGGCAATTTTCACTATAAAAATACCACATAGCCGGTATATTTTGGATGGCATAAGACAAACACATGTGTAAAAGTCTTTTATTCAGCGAATGAGCTTTATCGCCTATCAAGTGATGGAAAATTGTACACCGAGACCGACTATGTACCGACACATAAACGTGTTATGATTGGTGGCATGCAATGCCAATGTTTCTTATGTCGTGCTTGGGCAACAGAAGCATTAATTATTGTGTGTCAAAAGTTCACGCAATGCTAGGCAAACACGTCTAGCTTGTCTAGCTGACTATTGTGCCCTACCATTGAGTCAACCTTGTCTTTAGAGCATCTCCAACAAATACCCTAAAATAAGACACCACTTTTTCCTTTTTCGACACCACTTTTGTAGTTTTTTGGCACCAAATGTTGTGCTGCTATTTCAGATGATGAAGATAGGGCACTTGTGGAATTTCAGATGCCCTAAAATAGAACACCATCCCATACATCCAAACCACATTTGAACATGACACTTCAAAACTAAAACATAAAACCTAAACTTCGAAATTAAAACATAATTTAATCTAAACTTCAAAATTAAACCATAATTTAACCTAAACTTCTACTTCCTGGAGTCATCGGAGGAGCTAAAGTAGTAGTCCATCCACCCTCGGAGTCATTGGAGTCCACCGGTACCGGGCGCGACAAGGAGCCCTCCTCCTCCTTCTCCTCCTCCTCCTCCTTCTTGTTCTTCTCGGTGTCATCCTTCCTCACATAGAAGTCGAGCTCCGCTTGCACCTCCTCCGGATGCGCCTTCGTGTAGCGAGCCATCCTCTTCTCATCACCTTTGTTCTCCGTGATTTGATGCATCACCCACCGGTGCTCCCTGTCCTCCTCGACCATGGCGTAACGCACCTCCGACACTAGTAGCTCGGTCTCATACAAAGTTTGGCACTCAAGGAATTCATCAATAGGCGCGGCCGGGCGAACCGCCACGCAACGATGTCTAAGGCACGGGAGGTGAGTTTCGGTGTGTCGAAGGTGCCGAGTCAGAGGCGCTTGTCCTGGCAAGCAATGTCCGCCGAGAAAAGGCCGGAGCGCTCGAGGACGCCTAGCCATCCATTGTGGCTCTGAGCTCGTGGTGTCATCCTGCCAATGCCGACCGATGGCTAGGGTTTTCCCATGGCCGAAATTAGGCAGGGAATGGGTGGCGGGGGACGGAAATGCCGAGGATGGCTAGATCTACACTCTATTACGGTGAGGCAAGGCAGATACAACTGGAATTGCCACCGGCTTGGCGAGGTTGGGCGCCGCGGGAGAGGTCGTGAAGAATTTTCAACGGCAGATGGTGATGGTTGTGATAATACAATACTTTTTAACAATATAAATTGTGTCATTTGCCTATCATATCATGCTCCATCTAACTATTGATATGCCTGATATGCATGATTACTTGTTTTTATTAAATATATGAGCTTTGCACATTTAGTAGTTTAGGTAGAATTTTATCCCTCTTCCTTGTCTTTGACATGTGTGTAGGTGTTGATGATGATTATGGATAAAATAAAGGCAAAAGGAACAAAGAAGATCATAGTATGGAGGAGTTGTAGGGATCAGACTTAGCCATTGGAGGTGTTGGAAAAGTGAATTTTTCCAACTTTTCAAAATAAAGATCCAAGACCACAGGGTTGTAGCCCTCGACGAGAAGAATTCAACGAGCCCAAGAACACCCAAAACGGAGTTCATGTGAAGAAATAGCGACCAAAATACTAAAGAGTACCGAAGGTTTAACGACCAACTATACGGCGGGAGCAAAAATTCTGGCCGTATAGCTCCCGCCGTATAGTTGCCAAAAAGGTTGCAAACGGCGGGATTTCGCCCTCCGGAAGCTCCAGAACCTTCCCTAAGTGATATGACGGTATTGGGGAAACCCTAGGGCACCCCCGGGCCTATATAAAGGAGAGAGGAGTCAAAGAAGAGAGAGATAGGAAGCCACCATACACCATATACAAGATATAGATCGCATCTACCCGCCTCCACGGCGGCGCCCTACCACCGTGCCGCCTCCATAGCCTCTACAAGTCTACCAAGATCTAGATATCCATCAACACCATCAAGCCATCCAAGCAAGAATAGGAGGAGAAGGAGGACACCGTCATCACCACGCCGATGCCACCATCACCACGCCGTCATCGCCATCTCCATCACCGCTACTCCTTTATCCTTTCCCATCATGATCTCCGTGATGGGTTGTAACATGGCTTGAACCCCCTTTTATTAATGTTATGATGATTTGAGTAATTGAAGTGTGGTGTATTCTTGTTAACATGTTTGTACTTTCTCTTTACATTGTTCTATTCATGATATTATTCTAGTGATTGGAGACGTCCAATCCATTGTTGAGGAATTTACTAGGCATTCACGGAGTGTCACAAAACTTATCATTAGTCTTTGTTCTTCCATGGGTAGAACTAATATGTTATTTGTTATAAGTGATTTACGGAGGCAATAGCAGCTTAGGATGCACCACCTAGAGTTCTCTCAAGATCACTCATGATATAGATAGGTATAGTGTTGTGAATTGCTTGACCCCAAAGTGGCAGACGGGATATCTTGTGACTAGCACACTTGCTTAGGAGTACGGTTGTCCATTGAACTTAATGTTTTTGCTTTGGTTTACCTTGATTTACTTTAATACACTATTCTTTTATAAGATGACCCATGTCCGAAGAGGGTGTGGACAATTGAGTTGTCTAGTTGCCACTTACCAACGGTGGGAGACAACGGTATATGAGGGACCGCCACAATTATAGTTAATAGTTATTTCATAAGCACTTATCACGCACACTGGTATACACAACATTACTTGAGGAATCATAGCATTAATATTTCATCGCATTGCATTCAACTTTTTTTAGTTTTACTTTTGTTCTAGTTTTCTTCCAGTCCTAGTAGTAGTTATTACAAAACATCTTAAATTTATTTATCCTAACAACTTATAGAATAGGCTATTTCCAAACCATGGTTTGGGTGCGAACGTGGTCGCATTGACAACGTGGCTGCGGGGTTGTGTTCGTCGAGCTCCCATCGGGACAAACTCTTTAAATATTTGCTGCTATAAGAACTGCAATAACCCTGTTATTGGTGCAGGAACCCAGTCATCAATTGGCATGCGCGTGGCTATATATTTTACGGCGTGTCAGACGACGTGCCACAAATATGCAGCACAAGGCCATTTTTGTTCCTACGTGCCCTAAAAAATTGAGTATTGGGCAGTTGCCGGAGATGCTCTTATATCTCGTGCTCCACTTTGAAATCTCTCTAGATGAATCTTCATCGGTGTGAGTGATACGTTGCAAACGTATCTATAATTTTTTATGTTCCATTAATTATGTTTTGCCCACACTTTGGAGTATTTTTATACACTTTTTTAGACTAACCTATTAACAAGATGCCACAGTACCAGTTGCTTGTTTTCTGCTGTTTTTGGTTCTAGGAAAGTCAGAAAATAAATATTCTCGAAATTGGACGGGACAAAAGTCAAAGTCAGTTTTTCACCGAGGGGAACACAGAGCCAGAATACGAGACGGCGAGGGGCCAGAGGGCCGCGCGGCCAGGCCTGACCCACGCCAGGGGGTGGGCACCCTCTCGGCCTCCCCTTTCGCCTATAAGATGCCTCCGATATAGAAACCCTAAGTACCCAATCAAAATTCCACGAAAGAGTTTGTAGCTGCTGTCATCTCCATCCCTAGATCGGGAGGGATCTGAAGCTCTTCCCGGCACCCTGTCAGAGGGGAGAATTCACCATAGAGGCCTTCTTCATCACCATGCAAGCCTCCGGTGTGATGCGTGAGTAGTTCATCCTTGAACTACGGGTCCATGTAGTAGCTAGATGGTTGGTTCTTCTCCTTTGTGCTACCATGTTTAGATCTTGTGAGCTCCGTTCATGATCAAGATCATCTATTTGTAATCCTACATGTTGTGTTTGCGGGGATCCGATGGATATTGAGATGCTATTTCAGATTGATTATTGATTCTATCATATCTTTGTTATTTGTGATCTTGCATACTCTCCGTTGTTAGTAGATATCTTGGCCGAGTAGACGCTAGCAACTCCAAGAGGGAGTATTTATGCTCGATAGTGGGTTCATGCCTCTAGTAATCTAGGGAAGTGATAGAAATCTCTAAGGTACTAGATGTGATGTTTCTACTAGGGAGAAAACAACAATCATTTGTTCATAGAACAATCATATTGTTTACTTTACACGCAATGCGTAATGCAATTATCTGTTGCTTGCAACTTAATACTGGAGGGGTTTGGATTGATAACCTGAAGGTGGATTATTAGTCATAGATGTAGTTAGATTACGGTCTATGTATAATGTTGTAATGCCCAATCAAATCTCATAGGAGTCAAGATGATTAGTATATGCATGTATGCTTTCTCGATGTTTATGAATACCGTTGTAATTTGTTCACCCAACATGTCATCTATCTTAAGGAGAACCACCACTAGTGAACTATGGACCCCGTTCCTTTCTTTTACCATCAATCTACAACCGTTTACTGCTTTCTGTTTACTTTCTGTAAGCTTTTACTTTCTTCCACACAATACGTTTAATCCTTTGTTTTCAGCAAAACCGGTGAGATTGACAACCTCATTGTAAGTTGGGGGCAAAGTTTTGTGGTTGTGTTGTGCAGGATTCCAATTTGGCAACAACACCTTGGAGGTGTTTCCTTGCTCCTACTGGTTCGATAACCTTGGTTTCATAACTGAGGGAAATTTGCTGTTGTGATCATCATACCTTCCTCTTGGGGTTCCCCAACGAGTTCGAGATATCTTGGGCCATCAAGCTCTTTTCTGGCGCCGTTGCCGGGGAGTCAAGGACATCTTCACAAGGGGAGTTCCTCATAACCAATCTCTTTACTTTGTTGTTTTCGTTTTGCTTAGTTTATTTCTGCTTTGTTGGTTGTCTCTTTATCAAAAACACACAATCCCGCTTCAAGTTGTTTTTTTGTCTAGTTCTACTCCAATCACTATTTCATTATGAATAGCCCACTCGGTTTCCTATTTGGGAAAACTACTATCACTGCTAAGGTAGTAGATGAACCACCGCCTGCTAGAACCTCCATGGAAGATTTTATAAGGTATAGAGAATCTTATAAGGGTAAAGTCATGAGAGTCGTGTTGAAAAGGTTGGATCTAATTGCTAAAATTTTGCTTAAACGCCATGATATAAATTATTTCTCTAAACATGATACTAAACATCTTAAATCCAATGTGGCTTTAGTAAAGAATTTTTAATTATGAACTATCATTGGAATAACTATATTCATCTTGGATTTGAAGAAGTAGAACAATTCGTTTTGTTTATGGGAGCTTCTGAAATAGAATCCTTCATGTCTAAAAACTATGAAACCTGTGTTGCTTGTAAAGACCTTAAAGATATGGTATCTTCTATCCTTGATCATTGCATAGAAATTTCAGCAATAATTGTTATATCATTGATTATAAAGAGAGACTCATCCATGCACAAGAATGTGTCCACAATTTGCAGGAGCATATGGAAGAAGAAATTGCTGAACCTGAAAGCTCATTGGATGAAAAATAGGAGGAGAGTGACGATCAAGAGGAGGACGAATGGATCTACCCATTCCTACCGTCTAATGAGAGTAACTCTTTACCCCTTACATCATTTGATTGTCCCCCATGCTTACCAAAGGAGGACGAATGTCATGTTCCTGTGGATTCTTTTGAAAATGTTTATAATAAAGCTCTAGATGATGGTCCTATATTGGTTGATAATATTAATTGTACTACTATTAAAAATGAGATTGATCAGTCATCCTGTCATAAAATTGTTAAAAGTGGGTTTGAAGGTTTTAATCCCATTATTTTTTAGCTTGATAAAAATTATGTATTTGTAGATCATTAAAAGCATGCTTTATGTAATAGTTATATTGTTGAGTTTATTCATGGGGCTACTAAAAATTATTATGAGAGAGGAAAATATGGTTGTAGAAGTTTTCATGGTACTGAAACACCTCTCTATGTGCTGAAAGTTTCGAAGTTACTCTTATTTTATCTTCCTATGCCTGTCACTTTGTTCTTTGTGAATTTATTTGCATACAAGATTTCTATGCATAGGAAGTGGATTAGACTTAAATGTGTTTTGAATTTGCTTCTTGATGCTCTCTTTTACTTCAATTCATATTTCTTATGTGAGCATCTTCTCAAACTCTTATGCCTAACTTAAAGGCGTTAAATAAAAGTACTTATTGGGAGATAACCTAAATTTTTTAGATGAGTCTTGAAAGTTATTGCTTCAGTAATAATCTCTCCTTATCCTTTTTATTTGCTTTTTGTGCCAAGATTAACCTCTAATGAGAGGGAAGTAATGCTTGGAAAAGTTGCTGTCCTAAAATAGATTTTTGTGCTTCACCGTAAAAATTCGCGTAAAATCTCTGTACGTCGTTTTGAGGCGTCAATTTTTGTGCTTTTGCCCCAGGTTATTATCTACCTTTCGTTAGTTCAACACTTTTTGATTTGAGCAACAGAAGGTCTTCGAAAAAATTGATTTTTACCTGCTGGTCTGTTTTGACAGTTTTCTGCCATTAATTGCATTTGCTTCTTGTTGGTTTCTTTTTGGGTTCTCTTTGGGAAATTGAGCTTTTTGAGGAAAGTGCTACAATAGCTTGTGTTTTAATGGAAGTTTTATTGGTGTTTAAAATAAACCCAAAGACTTATTATCTTGAGTGCACTAATGTTGCTAATAAAGATTGTGTGAAGTTTTGTATGAAGGAAAAATTTCAGGTGCATGGAGAGAATGATGTAATGAGATGAAGAATAAACTAAAGCTCAAGCTTGGTGATGTCATGCGTGTCACCCCAAGAAATATCCAAGAAGTACAAGCGTCAAAGCTTGGGGATGCCCAAGGCATCCCCTTCTTCATCAATAAAAATCCTAGATTTCTTCCAAACACTTCATTTTTATTGTTTCATACACAATTGTGTTGTTCTTGGAACGTCTTTATTTTTATTTTTGGTTTTTGTTTGCTTGGTTTTCTTAAGTTTGCTTGAATAAATTGGTTAGACCCCCTCTTTCATACATTGGTTTTCAAATAGTTTGGTTTGGATTGAAAAGAGTAGGAAAGTTCATGCTTAAGTGGTAAAGAGAGCTTGTTTTTGACTGTGGCCTATGCTTTGTCATGCCATGCTTGATATTGTTTTTGCTTTATGCTTAGTGATCTTTGTTGTAGCATGACATTCTATAAACAATTGAGATTGCTTAATGTGCCTTTGAAAAATCATGCGTTGTTTTAGCATATTAAAGCATAGTATTGTGGTATTCTCCTTTGATGCTTTATTTGGGTTGACTTGGCACATGCTCACACCATGTTATGACTATCCCAAGTCACCATAGCATTTATGATCCTTTATTTTTCTACTTGTAATATCACTTTATGCTTTAATTAATAATGTTTTGTTGTTTTGCATGATTATGGCCATTATTGCTCTCTTAGTCAGTCGCTCCCAGTCTTTTGCTAGCCTCCATAACCAAGTATGAGTTCCACTCATACTTCCAACTCCTAAAACCAAGTTATTCCAAAGAGTCCACCATACCTACCTATTAGCATTTGCTATTCCAAGTATATTCATATTTTTATCTACCTTCCGAATTAAACTTGTTATGAGAAAACGAGTGATTAAAGCTCTCAGGAACTTGATGGCACACTTTACTTTTCTCGCCCTTAATAAACTTGAACCATTGTGTCGTCTATGTTGTATATGCTTACACTTATATGTTGGCGATTAGCAGAACCATGCTGTATGGGGAACGCTTTCAACATTGCACTTGTACTTTGTACATAGTTGATATCATGCTCTTTTGTCTATGGATGTCGTCGGTGTGAAATGAAAGGGGAGCTTGTAAGTCCATGGAGTTATGTATATGTGTTAGAGAAACGCCTGAGCCGCCGGTCTAATCCATGTTGTCATGGTGGAAACCTGCAGCGTAACCATAATGAGCTGTCTATGAAGCATTCTTCTTACAAAAAAAGAGTCAGATATTGAGAAAAAAGAGAAAAAAAAGATATGATAAAAGAGGAAAGAGAGAAAAAAGCACCATTTTCCCATGGTAAATAAGAAGATTGTTGAGATGCTCGTTGTCTGCTTGCCTTGTCATTTTGATATGGGGATTCTTCCGTATCATCGGGCAAGGGGTATCCTATTGGCGGTTCTCTATGATACACATGTACTTACTATGACAAGAACTTACCGGTAACTAAACTTGAGTAGCATGAGGAGCGTCCCTCGTATTCAAGGGACATGAGATTTACAACTTATACTTTGTCAATCATATACTCCATAGTTTGTTCACTTTAACCTTAATCACTTCAAGATGCTTATGATAGGGGCAATGAGAGCTGAAAGCTAATAAGTACCATAATTTTTGGAAGCTCTTTATGAAACTTGAATCCCTACTTCCTTCTATGAAGGCCTTTCTTTTACTTTTATGTTGAGTCTCCACCTTCTATCTTTATGCACCTATTTTGAGAGCATAGTGGTCATTCTTAGTTTTATGTGCATTGTCCCAAGACTTGTTGATCGATGCATAATTTTGATATTACTTGTTCTTAAACTATTTGTATCTAGTCACCCTTATAAACTTTGAAGGTGTCCTATGCATTTATGTTTGCTACTCTATGAGGGACAAGCTGAATGCCACTATGATATGTTTTCTTTATGTAAAACAAACAAACGTCATGCAAAACATTGTTATTCATGAATCTTTTGTTTGTGCCTTTTCATATTGCAACATAGTTGCTATGTCTTATTGTTAGAACTTTGTCTTTCATGCTATGTTGAAGTACTATGATCCCAGCTATCAATGCTTTACAAATACTTTGATCAAGTTTATGATGGTGCATGTCACCTCAAAAATTATTCTTTCTTTTTTATCCCTTACCTATTCGAGGACGAGCAGGAGTTAAGCTTGGAGATGTTGATACGTTGCAAACGTATCTATAATTTTTGATGTTCCATGCTTGGTTTGTATCTACTTTCTTATGTTTTGCCCACATTTTGGAGTATTTTTATACACTTTCTTGGACTAAGCTATTAACAAGATGCCACAGTGCCAGTTGCCTGTTTTCTGCTGTTTTTGGTTCTAGGAAAGTCAGAAAATAAATATTCTCGGAATTGGACGGGACAAAAGCCAAAGTTAGTTTTTCACCGAGAGGGACATGGAGCCAGAATACGAGACAGAGAGGGGCCAGAGGGTCGCCACACCACCTGGCCGTGCGGCCAGAACTGGCCCGCGCTAGGGCTGGTGTGGCCACCTAGGGCACCCCCGCGGCCTCCCCTTTTGCCTATAAGATGCCTCCGATACAGAAACCCTAAGTACCCGATCAAAATTCCACGAAAGAGTCTATAGCCGCCATCATCTCCATCCCTAGATCAGGAGGGATCTGAAGCGCTTCCCGGCACCCTGCCGGAGGGGAGAATTCACCCTGGAGGCCTTCTTCATCACCATACAAGCCTCCGGTGTGATGCGTGAGTAGTTCATCCTTGGACTACGGGTCCATGTAGTAGCTAGATGGTTGGTTCTTCTCCTTTGTGTTACCATGTTTAGATCTTGTGAGCTCCATTCATGATCAAGATAATCTATTTGTAATCCTACATGTTGTGTTTGCAGGGATCCGATGGATATTGAGATGCTATTTCGGATTGATTATTGATTCTATCATGTCTTTGTTATTTGTGATCTTGCATGCTCTCCGTTGTTAGTAGATATCTTGGCCGAGTAGATGCTAACAACTCCAAGAGGGAGTATTAATGCTCGATAGTGGGTTCATGCCTTTACTAATCTGGGGAAGTGACAGAAATCTCTAAGGTACTAGATGTGTTGTTGCTACTAGGGAGAAAACATGAATCCTTTGTTCATAGAACAATCGTATTGTTTACTTTACACGCAATGCGTAATGCAATTATTTGTTGTTTGTAACTTAATACTGGAGGGGGTACGGATTGATAACCCGAAGGTGGATTATTAGTCATAGATGCAGTTGGATTACGGTCTATGTATAATGTTGTAATGTCCAATCAAATCTCATAGGAGTCAAGATGATTAGTATATGCATGTATGCTTTCTCGATGTTTGTCAATTGCCCCGCTGTAATTCGATTTTAAACAAAATAACCCTCGTTTAATTTGATTTTAAACAAAAAAAACCACAGTTTTTACCGAAGCTAGCTGAACAAACATTGTGTAAAAAATAGCACGTTTCGGGCCTAGCCCAACTTTGCCCGAACATGTTGATGTAGACCCAAGTTTTTGTTTTCAAAATTTTTTGACATTTTGAAATGTATTTTTACAATGGGAGATTCTAATACTATGAGCTAGTGGATTTCCACAGACAACTCTTCCAATCAAATTGATGCTACAAATTTATTTGGAAGTACATGCCTAAGTTTTCCCATTAGTAACAACTCCTTTTCCATTACTAACAAACAATACTTCTGCTTCATGAAAACTTAAATATCACATTATACTATAGCTTAAGCTTGAGAAAAAGCGAGCCATACGAGGCCATCTGCCCGCGCACGCATTTGTGGTCATCTGATTTTCACTTTTAGTCATATTGATACGTCCATTTTGCATCACTATTCTATGTCATAATTCACCATTATTCATTGATATATTTCGTATTGAGAGGTGATACTTATGTTATTTCATCCGTTTTTGCATGGTTGATGACTTTTGGAGCATGGACCGCTGCAGTCAGGATTCTGATGGAAAAGGTGCTGTTCGGAGGCAAAATTCGCGAAGATCAGAAAATCCGGGAAAATGTATGGAAAATCCCATTTTTCCAGAAGACTAAGGATGCCAGAAGATGGAGTGGAGATGGGCCACAGGGGGCCCACACCACCCCATGGCGCGGGCAGCCCTAGGCCGTGCCTAGAGGTTGTGTGGCCACTCTGGCCCACTCCAGCCTCTCCCCTCCGGCCTATATCATCCTCCCAAAACCCTAAGACTCAGGGAGCGACCACAGAAAGATTCCGCTGCCTCTGCGGGGAGGAAAACACCGAGAGAGAAAGATCTCTCCGGCAGACAGATTTTTGCCGGGGGAATTCCTTCCCGGAGAGGGGAGATCGTCGCCATCAACACCACCATCAAGCTGGACTTCATCGGGATCATCATCACCACCACCACCACCATCATCACCATCAGCACCTTCATCACCATCTCCATATTGCTGTAACAATTGAGTTGAATCTTGCATAGTTCATAGGGGAAACTTTCCCAGTGTTGATTACTCTTTGTAGTTGATGCTATTGAGTGAACCATTGAATTATTGTTTATGTTCAGATTGTTATACATCATTATTCCATCTCTGATCATGATCCATATGATGTCTTGTGAGTAGTTCGTTTTGTCCTTGAGGACATGGGAGAAGTCTTGTTGTTAGTAGTGGAGTTGCGTTGAGAAAGATTCAATAGATTGTTATTTAAGTTGTGGTGTACTTCTTCTAGTGGTGCCATGTGAACGTCGACTACATGACACTTCACCTATATGGGCCTAGGGGAATGCATTGTGTATTGGCTACTAATCGTAGGGGTTGCCGGAGTGACAGAAACCTGAACCCCTGTTAGGAAACCATTACACAAGGGACGTAAGGGTCTTAGAGTTTAAAGCTGTGGTTAGGTTTCTACCTTAATTACTTTCTTGTACTTACGGATGTTTCCAAGGGGTATAATCACAAGTATGTATTAGTCTTGGAAGCAATTGTGAAAGACCTTGTCACTAAAAGCGTAGAAGATGGGCACATAGTCTATTGTGAGGATGCTTCTAATATTGTTTCACATCCCAATAGAACTAAAAAGGCTAGTGTTCATGTGCTTTCTGTTAGAATTGGTGATTATTGCTATTATGGTTTATGTGATATTGGTGCAAGTTCCAATGTTATTCCTTATGAGCTTTATAGAGAAATTATGCATGAAATCAGTCCTTGCGAGTTGGAAGAGATTGATGTGGTTATTCACCTTGCTAATGGAGAGACCATCTCTCCAATTGGTATTGTACAAGGCGTGGAAGTTCTTTGTGGTAAGATTAAGTACCCTGCTGATTTTCTAGTACTTGGTTCGGCTGCTAGCAAAACCTACCCTATCATTTTTGGTAGACCTTTCTTGAGTACTTGTGGAGCTATTATTGATTGCAAGAGGGAGAAAATCTTGATTAAGTTTGATGGGGAATCTTATGAGTTTAATTTTTCAAAATTTGCTAAAGAACCTTGCGAAGAGGAAACCCATAATGAGGATTTTAGGGTTGAACAACTTGCTTCTATTTCTCTTGCTCCTAACAATGCTTTGCAGCAATTTATGGAAGATCATGAAAGTGAAATCTTCATGGAAGAAAGGAATGAGATTGACAGGATTCTCCGTGATCAACCTATGATGCTTAAGCACGACTTGCATGTAGAAGACTTGGGTACCACGATGCCACCGAAAAAGGATCTGGTTTTCGATCTAAAACCTCTCCCTGATGATCTTAAATATGCTTATATTGATGATAAAAAGATATATCCTGTTATTGTTAGCGCTAAACTTTCAGGGAAGGAAGAAGAAAGGTTATTGGAAGTTTTGAGGAAACATCGAGGAGCTATGGGCTATACTCTGGATGATTTAAAAGGGATTTCACCTACTATATGTCAGCATTCTATCAACATAGAACCATATGCGAAGCCAGTAGTGGAGCACCAATGACGTTTAAATCCTAGGATGAAGGAAGTGGTAAGGAATGAGGTATTGAAACTCCTTGATGCTGGTATTATTTACCCTATTGCTGATAGTGAATGGGTTAGTCCTGTTCATTGTGTTCCTAAAAAGGGAGGTATTACTGTTGTCCCTAATGATAATGATGAGCTTATTCCTCAAAGAATAGTGGTAGGCTATAGGATGTGCATCAATTTTAGGAAAGTCAATAAAGTTACTAAGAAAGATCACTACCCGCTTCCTTTTATTGATCAAATGTTGGAAAGGTTGTCTAAAAAGACCCATTTTTGTTTTCTTGATGGTTATTCTGGTTTCTCTCAAATTGTTGTTAAACAGATCAAGAAAAAACTACTTTTACTTGCCCTTATGGAACTTATGCTTATAGACGTATGCCTTTTGGTTTATGTAATGCTCCTGCCACTTTCCAAAGGTGCATGTCTGCTATCTTTCATGGTTTTTGTGAGGAAATTGTAGAAGTGTTCATGGATGACTTTTCTGTCTATGGAACTTCTTTTGATAATTGTCTGCACAACCTTGATAAAGTTATGCAGAGATGTGAAGAAACTAATCTTGTTCTTAATTGGGAGAAATGCCACTTCATGGTTAATGAAGGGATTGTTCTTGGGCATAAAGTTTCTGAAAGAGGCATAGAAGTTGATAGAGCTAAGGTTGAGGCAATTGAGAAGATGCCATGTCCAAGAGACATCAAAGGTATTCGTAGTACCTTGGTCATGCTGGTTTCTATAGGAGGTTTATTAAATACTTCTCTAGGATATCAAAACCTCTCACTAATCTTCTTCAAAAAGATGTACCCTTCGTTTTTGATGATGATTGTAGGGAAGCTTTTGAAACTCTTAAGAAGGCCTTAACTACAGCCCCTATTGTTCAACCACCTGATTGGAGTTTACCCTTTGAAATAATGTGTGATGCTAGTGATTTTGCTGTAGGGGCTGTCCTTGGGAAACATATTGATAAAAAGTTAAACGTTATCCATTATGCTAGTAAGACTCTAGACGCTGCTCAAAGGAATTATGCCACTACTGAAAAGGAATTTCTAGCTGTTGTTTTTGCCTGTGATAAGTTTAGGCCCTATATTGTGGACTCAAAAGTAACCATTCATATTGATCATGCTGCTATAAAATATCTTATGACGAAGAAGGACGCTAAGCCTAGGCTTATTATATGGGTACTGCTTTTACAAGAGTTTGATCTACATATAGTAGATAGGAAGGGTGTTAAAAACCCTGTAGCTTGTAATTTATCTCGTTTGGAAAACATCTCTTTGACCCTATGCCTGTTAATGATAGTTTCCCAAATGAACAGTTAGTTGCAGTAGGGGTGAGCTCGTGAGGAAGCCCTTGGTATGCCAGTTATGCTAACTTTATTGTCTCCAAGTATTTGCCTCCAACTTTTACAGCTCAGCAAATAAGAAAGTTCTTTTATGATATGAGGCATTATTTTTGGGATGACCCACACTTATACAAATAAGGAGTGGATGGTATTATGCGAAGATGTGTTCCAGAATATGAACAAAAGGAGATATTGCATAAATGTCATGGTAGTGCCTATGGAGGACATCATGCAGGAGATAGAACTGCACAAAAGGTACTACACTCAGGTTTCTACTGGCCTACCCTTTTTAAAGATGCAAGAAAATTTGTTTTATCTTGTGATGAATGTCAGCGTGTTGGTAATATTTTTAGACGCAATGAAATGCCTATGAACTACTCTCTAGTTATTGAACCTTTTGATTGTTGGGGATTTGACTTTATGGGTCATTTCCCTCCTTCGAAAGGCTACACTCATATTCTTGTTGTCGTTGATTATGTTACTAAGTGGGTAGGAGCCATTCCTACAAAGAGTGTTGACGGATAGACTAAAGGATATTATCTTCCCTAGGTTTGGGGTGCCTAGGTATCTCATGACTAATGGGGGTTCTCATTTCATTCATGGTGGTTTTAGGAAGACCCTTGCTAAATATGATGTTAATCATAGAATTGCTTCAGCTTATCACCCCCAAACTAGCGAGCAAGTAGAGTTATCAAATAGAGAAATTAAATTTATCTTGCGAAAGACTGTTAATAGGTCTAGAAAAAACTGGGCTAAGAAGTTGAATGATGCTTTATGGGCTTATAGAACTGCTTACAAAAATCCTATGGGAATGTCTCCTTATAAAATAGTTTATGGGAAAGCTTGCCACCTACCCTTAGAATTAGAACACAAAGCTTACTGGGCAGTGAAAGAACTAAATAGAGACTGTAAGCTCGCTGGTGAGAAAAGATTACTTGACTTAAGTTCTTTAGATGAATGGAGGAGTGAAGCCTATGAGAATGTTAGGCTCTTTAAGGAAAAAGTTAAAAGATGGCATGACAAGCGAATACTTAAGAGAGAATTTCATGTTGGTGAGAAAGTTCTATTGTATAGGTCTCGTCCCAGATTTTTTGCAGATAAGCTACTATCAAAATGGGAAGGACCTTTCATCATTGAAGAAGTATACCGTTCAGGAGCAATAAAAATTTCTTCTCTAAAAGATAATACTACACAAGTAGTGAATGGACAACGACTCAAACACTATATTGTTGGAGATTCTTACAATGAAGATGTTGATGCCTTTCAAGTTATAACACTGGAGAAATTCATCGAGGACCAAATTCAGAGACCTGCAGAGTCTGTTTTCAAATAGGTAACAGTTATGGTAAGAAAAGTTCCGTGAAAATACAATACAACTATATTTTTGCAGTTTTCAGCCAATAAGGAAAGCTACAAAGTGAAAAAGGGACGGAACCGGAGCCGGGGTAGCCCACACCACCCTGTGGCGCGGGCCCACCCCTGGCCGCGCCACCAGGTGGTGAGGCGACCCAGGACTCCGCCTCCGACTCGTTTTCACCCAGTACCTTCCTTTTGATATGAAACTTCGTAATATATACCCCCCCGGACCCCCCGAGGTTCGTATATCGTGTTTCCGTCGTGTTTTTTTTTCGATCTGTTTCTGCCAGGACATACTCTTTGAAAGTTTGGAAGCACAATGGTGTCTGCCAAGGATAAAGGGAAGGAGCCTATGGAGGAAGATCTCCAAGACCCCAAGCGGGGGCTGGTACCTTTAGTCTCTTGCCCTGCATCAACGTAAGCCCTACGAGTCACTAAGGAGTTCTGCGATAAGTACCGAGACTTGAGGAGGAAGGTGGACATGCTTCAATAGGAGAATAATAGGCTTCGCAAGATGCTGGAAGATTTCCTCACGTCAACCAAGAAAATATTACCACCACCACCGAAGGAGTAATTCGTCATCAGGTTTGGCATCCCCTTGGTTTGTTCCAATGTTGGGGGAGTGCCACGGTATCATATCACTATCTTCTATCTTTTTACCTTTTTAGTAGAGTCATATCATGAATAGAGGAGTTATTATGTAGTATGGTTTGCATTATGGAAGTGTCCCCTCTCTCGTTAGATATGTATCCCTTGGTGTGAGTTTCCGTTATGGAATATTAATGAGAAGTTCTATCATTCACTCTTTTGCATAGCTTATATTAGTTTTCAATTCGTGGTTATATGATTGGTCTTGTTGTTACTATTGGTATCACTTTGGGATCATTGAGTTAATTTAGTTGGTTTTTGGCAAACCCGGCTCGGTCAACAGCACACTATTTTTGAGAGTTGAATGAAAAAGATAGAAGTACTCTAGAGAAAAATAATTTCATCATCTTTCTTTCTTGAATTTCTCATAAGTCTAGTATTCTCTAGTTAAGATCTTTTGTGATTCCAAGGAAGATTGCATGTTTGTCTTTATCACTTGTATGTTTGTTTGCTTCCTTCAACTCTTATACTTGCTACCCAGCCTTGCTAGCCAAAAACCTGTACTGAGAGGGTATTCTTCTCATGCATCCACCTCCTTTAAACCAAACCCATGCCATTTGTGTCCACCATACCTACCTAGTAGCATTATTGCTATTCCAAGTAAATTATTGTTTTATATACCTCCCAAATTAAACTTGCTATGTGAAAAATTATGATTAAAAGCTCTCACGAACTTGATGGCACACTTTACTTTCTTGCATTTAATAAACTTGAACCATTGTGCTCACCTATGTTGCGTATACGCTTGCGCTTTGTAAGTTGTGAATTAGCAGAACCATGTTGTCATGGGGAATGCTTTCAACATTGCACTGGTACTTTGTACCAAGTTGATATCATGTTCTTTTGTCTATGGATGTCGTCGGTGTGAAATGAAAGGGGAGCTTGTAAGTCCATGGAGTTATGCATATGTGTTAGAGAAACGCCTGGGCCGCTGGTCTAATCCATGCTGACATGGTGGAAACCTGCAGCGTAACCATAACGAGTATCTATGAAGCATTCTTCTTATAAAAAAAGACTCCGATATTGAGAAAAAAGAGAAAAAGAAAAAAAAAGATATTATGAAAAGAGGAAAGACAGAAAAAAGCACCATATTCCCATGGTAAATAAGAAGATTGCTGAGATGCTTGTTGTCTGCTTGCCTTGTCATTTTGATATGGGGATTCTTCCGTATCATCGGGCAAGGGGTACCCCGTTGGCGGTTCTCTATGATACACATATGCTTACGATGACAAGAACTTACCGGTAACTAAACTCGAGTAGCATGAGGAGCGCCCTCGTATTCAAGGGACATGAGATTCTCAACTTACAACTTGTCAATGCATATCCTCTTAGTGGTGTCACTTTAACCTTAATCACCTAAAGATGCCTATGATAGGGCCAATGAGAGCTGAAAGCTAGTAAGTATCATAATTTTTGGGAGCTCTTTATGAGACTTGCAATCCCTACTTTCCTCTGCGAAGGGCCTTTATTTTACTTTGTAGTTGAGTCAGTAAACCTACTCCCTTCTATCTCAGCAAGTATTTTGAGTTGATGTGTTTCATTCATTCATATGACGAGTTATTCAATCATGTTTCTTATGTTTCTTGTTTTGCACATTGCTCTTATCTTGATGTTTACTACTTTGAAAGCTATCATTGAAAACAAGCTATTTGTGAACTTCAGCAAATTATCAACTATTCTTCGACCAAGAGCTAAGTTTGCCATTACCAATTATGATTCACTTTATGTATCTTTATTGTGTTTCCTTTACTCATTGCAAGTTGAGTTATATAATAGTGAGTTGTCTTATATTATGATCTATGTATTTGATGAATGTGATGCTTCTTGTTCGTATTCTTTTATCGACTCTTCACTCCATAAACCTGAGTCTAAGCTTGGGGGGAGTTGATACGTCCATTTTGCATCACTATTCTATGTCATAATTCACCATTATTCATTGATATATTTCGTATTGAGAGGTGATACTTATGTTATTTCATCCGTTTTTGCATGGTTGATGACTTTTGGAGCATGGACCACTGCAGTCAGGATTCTGATGGAAAATGTGCTGTTTGGAGGCAAAATTCGCGAAGATCAGAAAATCCGGGAAAATATACGAAAAATCATATTTTTCCAGAAGACTAAGGATGCCAGAAGATGGAGTGGAGATGGGCCACAGGGGGCCCACACCACCCCATGGCGCGGGCAACCCTAGGCCGCGCCTGGAGGTGGTGTGGCCACCCTGGCCCACTCCAGCCTCTCCCCTCTGGCCTATATCATCCTCCCAAAACCCTAAGACTCGGGGAGCGACCACAGAAAGATTCCGCCGCCTCTGTGGGGCGGAAAACACTGAGAGAGAAAGATCTCTCCGGCAGACAGATTTCTGCCGGGGGAATTCCTTCCCGGAGAGGGGAGATCGTCGCCATCAACACCACCATCAAGCTAGACTTCATCGGGATCATCATCATCACCACCACCATCATCACCATCAGCACCCTCATCACCATCTCCATATTGCTATAACAATTGAGTTGAATCTTGCATAGTTCATAGGGGAAATTTTCCCGGTGTTGATTACTCTTTGTAGTTGCTGCTATTGAGTGAATCATTGAATTATTGTTTATGTTCAGATTGTTATACATCATTATTCCATCTCTGATCATGATCCATATGATGTCTTGTGAGTAGTTCGTTTTGTTCTTGAGGACATGGGAGAAGTCTTGCTCATCTCATGATCTCTCCGAATCTAGTTGTCCTCCCAAACATCTGTCAGTGAGCCATCTCCTATTCGTTTAATCAGACCCATCCACAACATATCCCGTTGATCGCCCAATTTGGGAAGGATGTGATCATGTGAACCCAAATTCGCCGAGAAAATATCACAGGTCGGGAAGTAGAGAACCTTCAACATTCGAGCATAAGGGTTTCTGGCTCGTTTCAAATTCTCCACACCTGCCTGTTTTGCTAGGAGATGTAGTGCCGGCCTTATCCGCCGGCTCTCTACGGACTCTGGGAACACGCTAGCCCACGTATGTACTTGGGCCGACTGATTAGGACTTTGTTCAGCTCGGGAACCTAGTTTTCGGAGATGTAGAGACACTGGTTTTTTTCGACAAAGGGCTTTTATTACTACGTGCGGTATGTGGAATCTGAAATTGCTCGTTAGGAACTCAATCATGCAAATTTTTTGGTAATCAAAATCATAATACTTTTTTGAACCAATTATATTTTTGTGCGACTATGATCCATGCAAACTCTTAAGAAAAACACACGAGTAACTACACATAGATGGACACGTTGGCAAAGACAGTGACAAATACTTAGAGCATCTCCAGCAGCAGCGCTATATCTGCGCGCTGTTAAACGCCGAGCCAGCCCGTTGTATCCGCATGCAGCGCGCGGAGCCTGCGTGCCCTTCGACGAAAGCTGTAAAACAGCACTGGAAAATGCAGCGCGCAAGCAGCACTTCACCAGGCGCTGCATAGTAGCACACGCTCGACCAGCGCAAACAACAATCCAACATATGCATACATCTAACTAGATCAAACAAACACCGAAAAATGAACAAAAAATGTCTAAAAAAATTATGACACAAAGTTTTGCATCAACAACAACACAAATAGTTTTACAACACACCAACAAATAGTTTTACAACAATACAATAAAGCCGTTCACCAACAAATACAACAAATTGTTTCACAACAATATAACAAACGTACAAATGAAATATGACACTAGCGGCTTCCAAACCATTTCCACCACTCCTCGATGAGATCTTGTTGAAGCTCATCATATGTTTCATTGTCCTGGATTGCATGATAAGAGGCCATGAACCGTGCCATCCTATGTTCTGCTCGTCGAACTTGCACGGGCACACCCATCAAATCATAGTGGTGGGTTTGAACTACATCTTTCCCACGGTCATTCTCTATAATCATGTTATGCATGATGACACAAGCATTCATAATATACCAAAGACACTCTTGGTCCCAAAATATAGCCGGCACCCTCACAATGGAAAATTGGGCTTGCAAAATCCCAAATGCTCTCTCTACATCTTTCCTAGCCGCCGCTTGTGCATTATGAAAACTACATTGTTTCTTACCTTTGGGCTTCTTAATCGGCTTCACAAATGTTTGCCACCTTGGGTAGATTCCATCGACAAGGTAGTACCCATAGTTGTACTTGTGGCCATTTACTTCAAACTCCACTAGTGGACCTTCACTCAATGCAATCCTTGTCATAAGAGGAGACCTCTGTAGAACATTGATATCATTGCAAGACCCGGGCATACCAAAAAAAGCATGCCAAATCCAAGTCTCGTAGTCGGCCACCGCTTCAAGGATTATAGTGGAATCCTTTTTTCTGACCTTTGAACTATCCATGCCATGCCGCCGGACAATTCTTCCAACTCCAATGCATGCAATCTATGGAGCCAAGCATTCCGGGAAATCCCCGAGCCGCGCCCTCCTCCAAGAGCCTAGCCGTGTCCTCGGCATTGGGGGCTCTCAAATATATGGCGCCAAAGACTTGCACAATGGCCACAACAAACCTCTTGACACACTTGATAGCGGTGCTCTCACCCATAGCCAAGTGGTCATCAATCAGATCCGCTGGTATACCATATGCCAACATCCTCAAAGCGGCGGTCACCTTCTGATAGGTGCTATGCCCAAGCTCTCCGGCGGCATTCCTCCTCTGCACAAAATATGTATCATACTTGGCCATCTCCTCCGCGATGCGCTTGAACAAACCGGTGCTCATCCGAAAACGGCGACGAAAATAGCTCTCGGGAAATGTTGCATCATCATTAAAATACATCCGCATCAACTTGTTGTGGCCTTCGATCCGTTCCCTCCATAATTTCTGCCTACACAAAACCGAGCCACCTATCTTGGGCTTCTTGTTGGCTCGCCAAGACAATACCATGGCAATCGCCTCATCTTCCTCCATATCAAACTCATCATCGGAATCATCATAGGATGAGGATGAACTAATCTACATATGTGCAAAAATAATTAAACATCTTCTACCATCTCCAAAAATGGACGCGGGCGCGGTAGAACAAACCTTTTGGGGATTTTGACGAACACCTTGTGTGCGCCAAATTCGCTCACGGCTCGAAGAAGACATCGGCGCCGACGAGGGTGAGCGCGGCGCCGCGGCGGCACGCCTTCAACGAATCGAGCGCGCGCGGCCGCCAATCTTCGGGAAATCCGACGGCACGAGAGCGCGGCGGCCAAGGCAGTGGTGAAAGAACATTTCATGTTTTCCTATGTTTTGCGTGTTAGATAACAATACTATGGAGACTTTTCATGTGTGCTAAGTGTGTAGGAAGTTTTGAGGGGGGCCGGATAATCCGCCCCACTAAGGGCCGGATAATCCGGCCTACCTCATCGCTCAAAGGAAGCCAAGGCGCGTCGCTCGGTACCTGGTCAGATTTTCTCCCAGAAAATCCGAACTGGGGCGGTTTTTCCTCCTAGGCCGGATAATCTGGGTGTCGCATGGGCCGGATAATCCGGCCCCCTGTTTTCGAGCAAAAGGAGCCAAGGCGCGTCACTCGGGATCTGGGGCTCCTTGCTCCGTGGACGCGATGCCGGTGCCGACGGGGGATTGGACTGATGGAGCGGGATCTGGGGCGGCGCGGTGTTGACCTTGCGGCTGGGAGTGCGAGGGGAAGGGAGAAGGCGAGCAGGGGGAGGAAGCGGCGACAGGGATGGTTCCTCCAGGCATGGCGCTGGCCTCTGTCGCCATGGAGGGCGCTAGATGCGCCGTGGCGGCGGTAGCAGACAGGCCGTGGATGTCTGTGATATTACTATGCTGGCCCGTGGGTGTCGGGAAATAACTGGGATGGGTTGGTGGCGCCGTGAGCAGCCCACTCCCACTTATAGATTGAGGCTGGGTGAATTGACCGTCTTGTTTTGGAGCCTACCATGCGGGACACCGACACCGACACCACACGATCTACATACTCCCCGACGTTGAATTTACTCTCGCTCGGTCTCTCACATTGATCGATGCGAAGAGACACCTATGCTCTTTCCACCCCGTTGTTCTCTCTTGTTCCGCATGCCCCACTAATTACGCTTCCAAACCAAAATTTTGTCCATATTAATCCATGTTCTAGATTTTCTCGACAAGAATACGGAAATCGAAGTGGTCATGCTATCTCCATTATATTATACTCCCTCCGATTTATCAGCTTTGTCGAAGTTTAGATGAATTTGGACACTATTTAGTATATACATTCATTCAGATTTTGATAAATCTGCTAGACCTATTTTGAGACGGAGGGAGTACTGCTTTCAATATTGGATTGGTTGTTTACATGTTTAACTAAAATACTATTCCCTTCGATCCAAATTAGTGTTCTCAAATTTGACTAGATTTGGATGTATTTAGTACTAAAATATGGAAAGGTGGCCGTGGTTGAAGCGCGGGGGGCCGTTGTTGAGGAAGAGGAGCGGCGCCGGCGACCAAGAAACGGTGGCGCAGAGGAGCAGTGAAGGGCCAGAGCGTGAAGGAAATTAGGGGCTACAGGCACAGTGAGACGAAGTGAGGAGCCACCACTCCTTGGCGTACGTATTTATCGGGGAAGAAGGGCCACGTCGGTTCCCCTCCCTCTGCGCCACGTGGCAAACAATTTCCCCACTCCTCCACGCTGGTTCCCCTCCCTCTGCGCCATGTGGCAAGCAACCACCCTACTCCCCCACGACGGTTCGGGACGGATCGCGTGCTCTAGCGCCACGCGCACAGAAGATCCTGCAGTGCGCCATGTGGCAAGCAACCACCCTACTCCCCCACGACGGTTCGGGACGGATCGCGTGCGCCAGTGCCACGCGCACAGAAGATCCCGCAGAAGTTACTGCGGGAGGCAAAGCATGTCCACGATCTCCAAGGAGACGCAATGATGAAGACATGTGCGCGATTACCAAAAACTGCACCGGCAGATCCAGAAGTCAAACTGACGCGACGTTCGCCAGAAACGGCAGGCATGGCTGACGCGAGCGCTGACGATAGCAAAATGGCGATCCCTCTCCCGGCCAGATACGGCGGCCGGGAAAAAAGATCACCGCTCACACCCTGTGGGTGGGGCCATCAGCTCTGTAGCCGGTAAACCCCAGCCGGGAAAACAGCACAGAATCTCAAGCCGGTACTGGACAAAGACTACAAGACAAATGAAAACGACAAAATGTCTGTACCATCAATCATTTCAAATGAGCACGTAATAACTTATCCACGAGGCCAAGTCCTAACGTGGTTGATAACCCACAAGTATAGGGGATCGTGTATATCTTTTTCGATAAGTAAGAGTTCGAACCCAACGAGGAGCTAAAGGTAGGATAAATATTCTTTCAAGTTCTATTAACCACTGATACAACTTTACGCACACTAATCGTTTGCATTATCTAGGGAATAAAACTAGAGCAACAATACGAGTAATAGAAATAGCTTTACATGATAATAAATAACAAGAAAGTAAAGCTAGTTGCTGCAGCAATAAAATACACTAAACTAATAGAACCATGAGTGTGTAATAGTGGTGGTAATTGTGGTGGCGTTGTCCAAGTTTAAATAGCGAATAGATCGGGTTCACTGTCTTCGATGCAGTTTTTTATGTGGGAGAGGCTAAATATACATGCGCTTCACTACTTGGAATTACATGTACTATATGATTGGATTGTTAGCAAACATCTGTAAGTAATAATCAATGCATTAAGGTTTCCCCAACCATAGCCTTAAGTTTAATGGTCCTCTTACTCCCACACGTGCAACGTTCCGGTTCGCGTCCCCAGGTTTCTGTCACTTCGGCAGAACTCCCCCTTACTTTTACACATACTACAAACCCTATGATGTTTAATCCATGCGCGCACAAATATAATGGACACCAAAGGACTGTACCATATCAACATACAACTCAAATGAACCAAAGACGTTCAACCATTCATTCTAAGAACAAAAAAACTACGCAAACATGATATAGATCATAGGATTATAACTTATAGCATCAAACACCATGTTTACATCGGACGGTACAGAGGTATGTGGCAGGATGAACCACTGCATACTAGGAGGATTATGTGATGGACATGGCGGTGAAGATGGTGAAGATGGTGAAGAGGGCGGCGGCGGCGCGGGGGACTGCTTCCTCGCCTTCGGTATCATGGGGGAGCACCGCCCCTTAGCCCCCTTCCTTCATGGCTTCTTGGGAGCCCTCCCCATAGAGATGTGATCCATGGGAGAGGCAAAAAACGTGGCTTTGGTGGCTGCAAATTCGTGGGTGAAGATGCCCTAGGCGAGTTAGGTTTCCTCCCTTTATATAGCTTCTCGGATTCCCTTCACCACATCTTGGGCTGCAGTAAATCGGGCTTAAAAGGCCCGTCCAGACTCGGAATCAGCTAAATTTTATGTCCAGAACATTTGTCACGAAATTTCCAACAACTTTGTAGTTGAAGAGTTTTCCGTTTGATGCCGTCTTCAACCCGAAACGTGATCATCTTTAAAAAGAGTTTTGAGACAAATTTCTGGAAAAATCCCAATTTGACTCCAACAAGGTTTCCACTTGTATTCTTGGTAATTTCTACACATCAAAGTTTAAAACAAAAACATTGTCCAAATAAATCATAAAATTTATACAAAATGAGTGTCAAAGCATATTATTACCATAAAACCATCAAAAATTATAAATACGTTATGGACGTATCAATATCCCCAAGCTTAGTTCCCGCTCGTCCTCGAGTAGGTAAACGATCAAAACAATATAATTTTTGAGGTGACATGCAGATAACACAATCTTGATCATCATTATTGTAAAAGCATTGATAACTGGGATTAAGATACTCTAAACATGAATCATGAGGGATAGAGTTCTAACAATAAGACATAACAACTATGCTGTAACATGAAAAGACATAAACAAAAGATTTATGAATAACAATGATTTGCAAGACGTTTATTTGTTTCACATAAAGAAAGCATAATGAGAATGGTATTCAGCTTGTCCCTCGTAGTGTAGCAAACATAAATTCATATGACACCTTCAAAGTATGGCCATGCGTGACTCAGTTAAGTGTTAACTAGGGAGTCAGACTAAGTATTAGTCGTGAATCGTATATCACATAACGAGAAGAGATTTAAACTATTAAAGGGATGTCAACTTCTCGCATATATCTTGACAAGGTATATCGTGAGTCAAAGAGATTTGGACGAAACTCACATCGAGAAAGTTTGTCTTATGATTTTACGATACTTGGGAGTTAACACGTATTGTTAGAGGCTGCTACCAGCTATCGACTAAGAGTGATGACTCATGTCGTCTCCAGGTGTGCGTGAACTTACAAGATCACACACTTAAGGGAAATGAGCCTATATGGATTAGATCCGTGTGGACATTGGGGTATGGCCTAGATGGGCCTCAAGCGTTGAGCCCAGCTGAGGATGTATATACGTGCAGTGACAAGGGATAGTCTCTGATCTAGCCGTCACTTTTCTCACACCTATTACGGGCTAGAAAGGATATAGCAATCCTCTGCCCGGACATTCTTCCCGCACGTGTGGATAACAGTAGAGGTGTTGCACGTGTGACGCTGAAGAAGAAGGAGTTCGTTGTGGATCTGAAGGAGTTCGTGGCGGATACAAAGGTGTTGTACGTAAGATCGATCGGCACTACATCAACTGACGCACTTCATCAATAATCCGTACCTACGCGTCTAGTAGTAAATATCGTGGTGTATCTCCTAAGCTAGATTTTGAGAGTATCGCGTAAGGAAAACGTTTTTGTTTATCTCTGCATGGTCCAAAAATATTTTCACGCTGGTCGCTTGGCCGACGTTTCTTCTTCTTTCGTTGATCATAGGTGGGATTGTATCACCCACCGCCGCATGTCGTCATGACGCGCCTCTATTCCAGCCTCGGCATCGACTCATCACCGCCAAATCCTTGCCAACGACCATGCCAAGGACGCTATGCGTGGTGCCCCAAGGGACGCCTTCACGTGCCGCGTCGGATTCTCCGTCCGCATGTCGCCACCTCGTCAGCTCGTCTTCATTGACATGAACCGAGACAACATACCACACGCTCAATGACTTCATCAACAACGACTACATCATCAACACTCCACAACACCATTGACCACGACTACGATACCCCCACTCTCGGCTACATTGACATCAACATCAAGGGTTATCATCCACCGACATCCTCTCCAGTCGGCTCCTTCATCTTATGCTGTAGTCGGACCGTCCGTGACGCTCCTGCTGTCCGCGTTACTACCAATACAACTCTGGTAGGAGGTGGTGTTATAACACAATTTTGTATTAGAGTAGGCCACGGTTGTTATATGTGGTAATTCTCTACTAGGATTTTTGGCTTCGAAGTCTTTGACTCCTATATAAACAGACCGAGGACTCACAATGCAACAACGCAATACGCAATACCAATAATCTATCAACACAATTAACTATTATTGCCTTCAAGTGCATCCCAACTCAATCTTGTGAGAAGCATGTGGTCACCGAGCAACGCGTACTAGGAATTGCAGAAGAACTGACGGGATTTTTGTTGAAAGAGATGGTAGACGATGCCAGAGAATTTAGTGGGAATAGGCGCTACTGATGATCCCGGCCGTGTAATCAAATAGACGGCTATAGTCCCGGTAATTGTGATCTCCATGTAACTATCAAAATTGTATATATTTGTATGCTCGATCGTAAGATAAGTTATCTTATATATGCACGAACGTGTATGGTATGTGGTAGCGTAGAAATATTCGATAACTATTTTGAAATAAAAAAATAAATAAATAATAAAATACAAAATGAATTCTCTGTCACGGTAGAGAAAGTGCCCAAAATGCTGCCGAGACAGAGAACCATTTGCCACGGTCCGTAAGAGGAACCGGGACTGATAGGGGGGCACCCCGCGCGCGCCGCGTCGGCCACATGGAGACCATTTGTCCCGGCTGGTAACCGGACCGAGACTAATGCGTAGGCCTTTAGTCCCGTTTTTCCAATCCCGGTTTTCAAATCGGGACAAAAGCCCCTTATGGACTGGGACTACAACCTATAGGCCCCTTCTCCACTAGTGGAGCAATGTCACAATTTACATTTGTTGGATCCATCAATCCCGCCCCACCTTAACCGTAACTTGGGCCGCCAGTCTAAAACCGATCCCACATCCTCTCTTCTTGTTCTCGCTTGTTCTCCGTCCTGCTCCACCTTCTGTCCGCTTGCTCCATCACGTGGTGACGGCACGCGAGCATCACGACGGCAGCAAAGACGGTGAAGTACTTATCCATTCTCTCCCTGCATGCGAGACATCGCCAACAGATCAAGTTTGATAGATCAGCCAACAATAATTGATCGGTCGTATACAGAACTAATTATCTTGATTAGTTTCGACACGCCAATTTGATGATCAAATTTACTTTGAGGAGGTTGTCAGACTTAATTTCAATCTCTTTTTTCGCTCTGGACCGAGCATTTGTAAACCCTAACTGATTGGTCGTACACATAACTAATTATATGTCTTTGATTAATTTCTTAACACCGATCTCATGATCCAATTTACTTTGAGAAGGTCGTCGTGCTTAATTTCACGCTCATTTTCACTCTGGACGGAGCCATCCTCAAGTAAAGACGCTCACGAGGTTAAATTGAAAAACCACTTTACATAACTACACATCAGTACATCAGGCCGATCACAATGGATCGTCTCTTGTGTTCGCTTCTTGGCTGCATGTTGGCCTCTTAAACAGAGCCGGATTTCATAAGTTTTGGATTAGTGCTACCTATCCAACTTATGGCCCATCTGTGGCACCTCGAACAGGCCATCGTCTACCACACATTCACCCAGGCTGCACGGGAGCAGCTCCATCTGCCGGATGAGAAGGCAGGGACGAGCCGCAATGGATCAAACAAGTTAATGGTTTGCTTTGAGCCACGAGCTAAGAGTCGTATCTACGCTAACATACAACGGTCTTCTCTTTCCTCCATAACTCTAGTGCCACGTCAGAAACTCACCTATGATTTCGTGTCAAGATACTGCCATTGGAAACGGCCTCATAACTCAACTCTGTGAGATGCACGCGGTCGAGAGCAATGTCACAATTTATAGTTGTTGGCAACATCGACGCCCTCTCCACCTTCACCACCGCTTGCAGAGCCTCCTGACTGAAACCGAGCCCACATCCTCTCTTGATGTTCTCTCCTGCTCTGCTTCCTGCTCCACCTTCTGTCCGCCTGCTCCGTCACGTGGTAACGGCACGCGAGCATCACGACGGTAGCGAAGCTGGCAAAGTAGTAATCCGTTGTCTCCCTGCACGATATCGGCAACCGATAAGTCGACAGTTCAGCCAACAAGAATCGATTCGATCATACGGAATTAGAAGAAACTACTCACCAGCGGCCGCCACCGAAGAACACGGGCGACCCGTAGGACGTGTGCCGGCGACCACCAAAGTGCATCATCCTCCGCTGCTAAATATGTATGGAACGAAATCATCAAACAAGTAGGAACATGCACAAGATTTACAAGGATCCAAATGCCACTGTCCGCTGACTTGTTTGTCGCCGTATACAAATGAAAGGCACTAGGGTACGTACCATGGCGGCGCCCGTGGCTGCAGGGTGGCCGGAGAAACGGAATGCAGGCGCCGCCCGCCGGACGGTGGACCGGAGTAACGCTGCCATCACGCGCGCGAGTGGCTAAAGCCGATTTGATCCTAGTTTATTTTTTTCGAACTGGCGGCTGGAAGGAACTCGTTCGGCTCTCCGGTCTTTCGGCTTTTGGACCTGGCCTTTTATCGTCTCGCAAACATGGCCGAGACCGATACGGTCAGGAGTCGGTGTAGCTGGCGGGATGGAGGACAGATATTGGCCCACGGATTTCCTGGACCGCGCTGCAGGGATCCATCCGGGCCAGATGATAAATTTCTTCTCACGTGCTCCGAGGCGAGTTGGCTCGATCCAACGAAGAAATTCGCGACCTCGCCAGGAGATATGCTCCCACAATTTTGTTCGTTTCAGAAACACAACGGCAAAAAGCACATGTGGAAGGGTTATCTCGTTCTATTGGTTTTGATGGATGTTTTGCTGTAAGTAGCTCTGGTCATAGTGGCGGTTTAGCATTATTCTGGAATAATAAAACCTTTATTGAGATTTTACCTTATTCGCAATACCACATTGATGTTATTGTGAAGGAAGTGGGTCAGGAGCCGTGGCGATTGACCGGGGTCCAAGTTAGCGAGCGGTTTAAAACTTGGGACATGCTAAAATATATTCGCTCGTCTACCAATTTAACCTGGGTTTGCCTAGGGGATTTCAATGAAGTACTGCACCGCATGAACATGAAGGGGTGCAGGAAAGGAGTCATGCACAAATAGCTGGCTTTCGCGAAGCTATGGACGTGTGGACTGCAAGATCTGGGATTTGTAGGACCATGCTGGACTTATGAGAAGAAAGTCGCCGGGGTACCTACCACCGAGTGAGGCTGGATAGAGCCTTAGCAACATCTGATTGGAGTGCGCGGTTCCCACATGCATCGTTGCACCATCTAACTGCGGCATCATCAGATCACTGCCTGATCCTTTTAAAGTTGGACATGCAATCTTATCAGCCCCAACGAACAAACGAGAAGCTGTTTCACTATGAGCTTATGTGGGAACGTCATGACGGCTTTACGTTGGCACTTGAGGAGGTATGGACAAGGTCTGGTAAAGCTACGACCTTGACAGAACTGCAAGCGAAAATTGGAGTGGTGACTAGCTCGCTTCAGAGCTGGGGAACGAACACGTTTGGGAGTGTTAGGATAGAGACGCATGCACTACGTGAAAACTTGAAAATGGTGCGTGAGGACCCAGTTCGGGTCGAACCATCGCATGCGGAGCTGAAAACGGTTGAGCGCCTCGTGGAGCTTGATCATCGTGAGGAGATTATGTGGAGGCAACGTTCCCGAGTGCAGTGGCTTTATGTGGGGATGCGGTTACAAACATTGTACTGTTGGTTCTGCGAGGTGAATATGATCTGGCTTCCTTCAATAAAACCTTCATAGTACTTATCCCCAAGGTGCCGCAGACAGAGGAGCTGAGCCAATTTTGTCAGATCAGTCTATGCAATGTCATCTACAAAATTGCATCGAAAGTGTTGTCCAACATCCTAAAACAAGTGTTGTCAGAGATTATTTCCACGGAGCAATCAGTCTTTGTTCCTGGGAGATTGATCACTAACAATATTATTGCAGCATATGAGTGTCTGCATTTTATGAAGAGGAAGAAGGCACTCAAGCATAGGTTTTGTGCACTAAAACTTGATATGCGGAAAGCCTATGACCGTGTGGAGTGGGAATATCCCAGGGCAATCGTGCAAAAGATTGGTTTCCACCCTACATGGGTAAACATGGTGATGAGGATGGTAACCACAATATCATTATCAGGGTTGTTTAATGGAGATCTCTTGGAGGAGTTTAAACCATCTCGTGGTATCCGCACGGAGATCCAATATCGCCATATTTGTTTTTGTTAGCAGCAGAGGGCATGTCGTGCCTGTTAAAAGCTAGAAGTGAATCACCGAACCTACAAGGCTTAGAGGTGGCACCAACTGCCCCGGCAGTGAACCACCTACTCTTTGCTGATGATAGTCTGTTGTTTATTAAAGCAAATGGGGAGAGTGCTCGGGATGCTCGTGACACTTTGGATGCTTATTGCCGTGCTTCTGGACAGCGAGTGAATTTGGACAAATTATCTATTTTATTTAGCAAGCGTTGTCCTGCGACTGTAAAGGAGGAACTAAAGATCATTCTAAATGTTGAGAATGAGTCGTTATCAAAGAAGTACCTGGGTATGCCTTCTAGCATTGGGAGATCAATAAATGGGGCTTTTTTCAAATTTTGGAAGGATCAAATATGGAAGAGGATACATGGGTGGACCGAGCTATGCCTGTCAGCTAGGTGTAAGGATGTTTTGATCAAATCAGTTTTACAGGCAATACCGATATTTTCTCTGTCATGTTTTAAGTTACCACGAGGGCTATGCCAACACATCAATTCTCTCATTAGGAAATTCTGGCGTGGTTCCAAGGATGGAAAGCGGAAAACCTGCTGGGTTGCGTAGGAGGAAATGACGAAGCCAAAATATTTGGGTGGCTTGGGTTTTAGAGAGATCGAGATGTTCAACCTTGCGTTGTTAGCACGTCAAGGCTGGAGAATTCTTGAGAACACGGAGACGTTGAGTGCAAGGATTCTGAAGGCGGTGTATTACCTTGGCTCTGAGTTTCTGGAAGCCGAGTTGGGGTCCCATCCTTCGATGGTTTGGCGCTCAATCATGGAAGGGCGGAGCATTTTGAAGCAGGGCTTGATTCGCTGCATTGGTATGGGAGTGGACACACATGCATGGAACCAAAACTAGGTACCGCGTGATGGTGCATTGAGACCGTATGCATGCAAAATCGATGATCCTCCACAAAGGGTTTCAGACTACATCGATCAGACCACTAAGAAGTGGGATTTAAGTAGGGTGGAGGCTTGTTTCTTTCCTCTTGATGCACAATTTATCCAAGCAATACCTATCTGCACACGGGTGTTGCCAGATTACTGGGCGTGGCATTACAAGAAAAAAATGGACTCTTCACTGTGCGGTCGGCTTATCGTATGCTAGCCGATACAAAGGAGAGGTGGGAGGGTTGGCTGGAGGAGACCTCTGAGTGTTCTAATTACGAGGGGAAGCAAAAGTGTTGGACCAAGATTTGGAGCATCCAAGTTCCAGCCAAGTCGAGGGTGTTCCTATGGCACCTTGCAAAGCACTCACTTCCAACAGCTGATGTCCTTCACCGGCGACACATCTCACCGGCGAGCTCCTGTGGTATCTGTGCGGCGGAGGACTCGTGGTGACATTCGCTGATTGACTGCATGATGGCACGTTGTGTTTGGGCTTTGGAAGATGAGGAGATATTGGAGCACATGTGCCAAGTGCAGGAACCGGAGGCACGGAATTGGTTATTCACTATGATTGATACACTACCTCACGACCAACTAATAAGGCTTTGTGTCACATCATGGGCTATCTGGCATGCTAGGCGAAAGGCGATTCATGAGGGGATTTTCCATAGTCCGCTAAGCACTCATGCTTTTGTGGAGAGCTTCGTGTCCGAGCTCGACTCAATCCATAAACCGAGGGCAGCCGGGCCGGGCCGGGCTCGACAGCGTCTATACCACCACAACCCAGATGGATTGCTCCTCCAGTTGGTATGACTAAGGTAATGTTGATGCCGGGGTGGCGCGGAACAGGGAGTCGGGTGTTGGTGCTGCCGTGGGGAAGTCGACATTTGGAGAGTACTTGGGAGCGTTAGCTGTTATTGTCCCAGGAATTGCTGATCAAGAGGTTTTGGAAGCCTTGGCAGTTAGAGAGGGAATGAGCCTAGCTCAGGACCTCCTTCTATCGAAAAGAAGAAAATTAGGGAAGATATAGTCATATATTGCAAGACATAAAGGCAACGGCTGAAGTGTTTGATGAGTCTCCCCACCCCCTGTTTTCTGAGCGTTGACTGCACCTCGCCGGGCCAATCCCGAGCCTTCCCCGCCGTTTTTGCCGGCCGGGAATGGCGGAGGAGAGGTGCCGGGGTAGCTGGTAGATGTAGGAGTAGTTTTCTTGGCAGGTTGCCGGTAGATTGGAGTAGGGCACCGGCGTTTTCGGGCCAAACCTGGTGCATCCTGCGGTGGTGTCGCCCTGACGCCGAGCTCCGATGGTCGGAGGTGGCAGCGAGCGCATCTGATGCAGGGATCTCCACAAATAAGGTCCTCCCTCGCCCCTCTCCTTCCTGGTCTGTTCCTCTGCTTGGTCCTCTACCTCCGGCCATCCGTGGTGGAGAGGGGAGGAAGAGGACAAGTGGAGGCTCCGGTAGTGTGAGAGATGGCTGGGGGCTTTCCTCTTTGCCGCGTCGGTGCAGCGGCATGTGGACGTTGATGGGTTTCTCCTTCATGCTTTCATGGTGGAAGATTGTAACTACCTCGGTGAATTACGCTCTTAGTTACATGCCTGGATGAACGAAAGTGGTTAAAATAGTACGGTGGGGCCTAGGGCCACTCACGGTAGACCTTTCGGCCGTCCTAACCACTTTCAGAACATCAGGACAAGAACGAGCGGCGTAATCGGCAGGCGAAGGGATCAACTACATACACAAATGAGTATGTATGCAAGCCACATACAACAGTCCTCAGAGTCATTCCATCTAAAAGAAATAGAAATATTGCAACGCCATACGGCAAGATTCAAATGTCCTAGATAGAGATAATAATTTAGGATAGCTCCTCATACAACAACCATCAGAGTATCAGGCGGAAGCGGAAAGCAAGATCCGAGTACGGATAAGAAGCAAATCGGCATAAGATGCCACATAAATAAACACATCCCGTCCACAGATCTCACGGATCCCCGTTCCTGGAATCTCTACACCGAGTGATCGTTGCCAACATCATCTGTATCCTCCACCCAGTATCCATCTTGCGAATACACATGTTCATCTGAATCAAACAATTTATCGTGTGAGACCCTAGGGGTACTCAGCAAGTCTTTATGCCACTAAAGGGGACACAACCTGGGGTGATGCAATTGCAGCAAAAGATAATAGCTAACAATTCTATAGATACTCGCTAACCATCCGCCTAATCAATGATAGACGGATGTCCGTGAATTAAGAACAACAGTTATAACAGCATAATTAACAGATCCATCCTCCTCCTCGCTTACCAACGAGGAATCGGACGAACAACCCCCATCATCCGTTGGCAGTTTTATTAACTATTCCATGAATATTGCACTATTTACTAGTCAAGTACTTAGTCAAATTAAAAGCGGTACTTTAGTTATACTTGTCTATGATCAAGAAACTATGCTCCAAGTCGTCCATAACCGCGGACATGGCTTACAGAAAGATTTACCCTGCAGGGGTGCACGAATAGCAACACACACTCGATCAACCTCGGAAAAACCAACTCAAAACCCAACGAGGCATTCACGACAAAGCAATCACAGGATTCAGAAATATTTCAGGCGGCCACCCCATTAAGCTACCCGCAACGAAGTTGGCCGGCTCCGAGACAGACCCAAGGTTTGCGCCAATGGCTGTAAATGACTGGGAACCCGAAAATGTGACTGGGCTTGTCGATACCGCGAAAACACTCCGCAATTCTTAAACAGTACAGGTGCTCCTCGCACAATCTTAATAAAACAGTAACATGGCATAAGTACAGGATAGTAATAAAGCCCCAAACTACTTTGTGGCCCCAAGAAATAAGAATGAATCAAGCTCTGGCTCAGGGGGGTCCATAAGGCCTCCCGGATGTGGATAGTGCAAATAGTCAAGGAACAAGAATCAAGTACTCTGGGTCCTACGGGACACAAGTGAGCATGAAAACCAAATAGCAGATATTGCTCACCGGTGCCTCTTTCATTAGTTATACCATTACTACTCAGGTTATGTTGTTTAGGTACCTCATTATTCATCAGACACTCACATACCCTACTCATGCTTTTCTACGACTCGCATGGCTCAAACAACTCCTGTAGTAATGGCTCATGGGATGGAGGAACAAGCTTCGGTGGGGTTTAAAAGTAAAGACTATGCAGTACTTGGGATTCAATTTAATGCAATCGCGACTCAATGATGCAAGAATAAGATAGAGGCAATAGGTACTAAATATATGTAAGCATGTGGTAGTGCTTGCCTGGCAGCTCAGTTGAAGCGAGAGATGGATCTGGGTAGTACTCCTGTGATTCATGGTAATTCTCCTACTGGGCGTCTATTCGAAGAAGAACCAAACAAACAAGGGCCATCATAAATAAAGTGCACAAGCAGATGAATTGAAATGCGACAAGCAAACAAGCATGCTATGATGAATGATGCACAAGTGAGGTGATGTTACACATGGTCTTGCATGGAATCATACACAAGTGAGGTGATGATGTTGAGTCACATGGTAAGGAGAGATCCAACAAGGTGGAAAGGGGTTTAGAGAAAAAGAGAGCTCAAGAAGATGGTCCACATAAAAATCAAATAATAACCAAAAGAGAAATACATGGTGGTGATAGTTGCATGGCCCATGCAAAATAATTAATGCCATGTTTTAGTCTTGTGAAAACAATAATATTAACATGGCATTATTCCTATGCATTTCCAAAAAGTGGAATAGAGGCCAAGCAAAAGAAATTATAGTTGAATCCATCCCAACCCACATGAGCTAGAATAAATATCAAAAGAAAAAGAAATACAAGCTCATGGGTAATGGGATGGTGGAATTATAAGGTGGTGAAAAGAAAGGTGATGGAGTTGAATAAAAGATATGCCCCAACTCAACTTGGGCATTTAAACAATATATCAATAACCAAATACAATATCAAGAGGCAAATACAATTAATAATGCATATGAGAGAAGAACCAAAAGAAAAGGGTTTTATATGATGCTCAAATGCAAGGTGGCATGATGACATGAGCATGATATAATTATAATGCAACAATTATATATAGGAAGTAGCCATTATATTACTAGACCAAGTAGTATTACCATTGTTAGACAATTGGGATGCTACAAAGATGTTGCTGAAGCCTTTTCCGGCGAGCCCCTTTTTAATAATTTGTGCTCTTGCCTTCCATGTTTGATTCGAGGCGCTGCGGTGTGTTCGTTCCTGGCCGGCCGTGGTGGCGAGGGGGATCGGAGGCATGCAGCAGTTTGTGGTGTGGTGGTTCTGCTCCTGGCCGGCCGAGGCAGCGAGGGCGAGTGGATTTGCGGCACGACATCCTCGGCTTCGACATGGTGGTGCCTCAGTCCCCCTGGTTGGGGGGCTTTTGGGTCCGTTGCTGCTGCTGCTTCTATGGCTTTGTCCCCTCATCTCGGGCAGGAGCTCTGAGGGGAGAGCTCGTTTTCTTTCAGCGGCGTCAATGGACCTGGGCTGCTCGATGTTGCTTCCCTTTGGTTGGTCTCCTCCTTCTGGGCGTTGTGGTTACGATTGGTAGGAGTGGTCTTCCATGGAGGAGTGGCGGAGATATGTCTTGGAGTAGTGAAGCCACCTTTTCCCGCAGTTCCAAATCGGAGGCGTGTTGCCAGCCGATTATCCAGGCCAAGATGAGGCCCTTGTTCTCGCCGACAGAGTGTTCCGGCGTATCTTCAACCTCCGTCGTGAGGCCCAGCAGTTGCAGAGACGGCTTGGAAGAAGGATCTGATTGCTTTCTCCAGTATCTTTGTAGGGTTCTTGTTGCAAAGCGTGTGGACCTAGTTGTATTTTCTTTTTATTTAGGGTCCTACGTGAATATCTGTATCTCCACCGTCTTATATTAATGAAAGGCTTGCACCCCTTCTAGGGCTCTCCGTTCAAAAAAAACAAAGAACTACATGACCTAGCTCATTCTGTGCTAGGCTTACAGGTTGGTCGCTGTGTATGGTTTGTTAATCCGCCGAGTGGCGTTTGTATCCCTAGGTTGTTGATTTAATAAAGGAGCAGGAGGTTGTCTAAAAAAAACAGGATTTTTAACGAGCGAGCGTGAGGTTTTTGTTTGACGGGCGTCACGTATCCGGAGACCTGTGATGACAATTTTCGGGTTTTCCAAGAAAAAAAACAATAGACCATAACAACGTACGGGTATTCAACTAGTATTAATATTAATAATAGTATACAATGGAGCCCGACTGTTTCTCTTAAAAATATTGACGGGACAAAATCACAAAATCCTACAGAGATGAGATTGCTAGAGCAATAGTACATGTTTTTGCCTAGAGACAATAGTTTTTCCTATAGGAACCTATGTTCCCCCATAGAAATCATAGTTATTTATTCACACTATTATGCACACTTACAACATGTCAAAACAACCAACTAGCGATGCGGGTTATAGACCTAAGAAAAGAAATTTGACCATGAAAAAGAGTGATGCCACTTGCTAATCAGCATGATTGATAGAAGAATCTAGACACCTATACAAGAACTAAGTTGGACAATCCTAGGAAACCTTTATCATGATAATTGTTAGACTAGTTTACTGTAGATCCCCCGCTGAGATATCTAAAGGCAATTGATGAAAAGACGTATAAACAGACTATGGTATGTCTAAGTGCCACAAGTCATAGTTGTGAAAAATGAAAAAAATTGTCATCTTACCTTCTTCAATTTTAAAGGGATTTAGTTCAACTAAATATTGGAAAGATTGCATATATTTTGCAAAAGAACATTCGACTGTGCAAATAATGTACATGTAGTGATGGACATGTGGATTGAATAATGTTGAATTTTAAGTTCTATTATGTAATGCTTTAGTATCACAAAATCCAATAGTTAATAGTTCTTACATATGTGTTTAAATTTGTAGGAATGAAGAAAAAAAGGTTAGATTTAGTGATCATAAATTCTTTTACAAGAAGTATTAACATTTAGTATAAATGAAGTCTATGGTTGATGTAAAATTGCTTACCCAATTATAAATTTTAAATAGCTTTAACAAAGAGCAAAATGAAGTTCACCTTAAAACCATTCACAAACACATTTTCAATAATCTACTCTCTAGGTCGCTATTCAAGATGTGACGCAAGTAGAAGATTGTGTATATGTGTGAGCTCTTGTAATATAAGATGCCTATAACATGTAACAAAAAGACTTGATTCTTTAAAGTATTTTAACTTCCTTCTTCTCTGTTGACTATTTTTTCATAGGAATTTCTTGCTGCTTCTTAGCAGTAGACCTAAAAATAATAAGAAGAAATCCAGGAACTTGAAAAGTAGAACATGAAAGAACTCACGTGTGTGCAGTAGGCAAATTCAGACAACTTCAAAAAAAAAGAATCATGCCATGCTGGGACTGGAGGGGGAGGCAGCGAGCCATGCTATGGAGGACTGAGCATGTGGCTGCTGTTCTGGTCCACAGGCTCTCGGTGTTGGACTTGAGGGAAGAGAACGATCAAAGATGTGAGGCAATGGACACGTGCGGTAGGAGAGTACAGAAATCCAGGAAGGAATCATACCTTTTTCGTATTCGTTGAGATGGTAACCACCGCAAGCTCCACCACGACCTACACGATTGGAAGTTTCCATGGATGGAGCTTACGGACAGTTCTCAGTTGACATGGCAGATGGGAGGCAGCTCCCCTCGGGATGGGGCAGGAGACACGGGGAACATGGAAGGTTGCGCGGGGGGCGGCGCGCAAGACGATAGAGGCGGCACCGGAGCTCGGCGAGCAGATCTGTGGAGGCGGCGCAAATGGTAGATGGGTGCATGGTTCTGGTCGTCTGGGATCGCATGAAAGGAGCAGGTTCGGGAAGGGGATTGATGGATCGATTTCTTCTCTTGTTAGTGGGGACTGAAACGCCGGTTTTCCTCCATTTTTTCAGCGTGAGCGGTTGGTTCCTGCGGGAAGGCTATGGCTTTTTATGTGTGGGCCGACGTACCAATGATCATGTCCACTTGTCCTTTAATAATTTAGTAGTAGAGGTTAGTGTGTGATACTATATCTGTAATGCATAGTATTGTATATAATAAAAATATAATCATTCTAGTATAATAAATCTCAATAGAAACTTGTATACAAAATCTAATTAGCATTAAATCTTTTTTGTTTTATGTGCATGATACGTATCATGTCACTATCACCTCTCCCATTGTAAATTAAAGTGCGACATCATCATTTTTGTTACGTGGATTGCATGTTACTTACTCACACTTTTGGGTAGCCATAGAAAAATTAATTTCGACCGAATTTCACCCATTTCGGTCGTGGTTTACTGGGGGAAATCTTCTGAATTTTTGAGATTTTTTTAAAACTTAAAATTGTTCAAAATTTTCCTCTAAATTTATATTGCAATCCATTTCCAGTCAGATTTAGGTCCAATTTTCAAATTTCTTTTATTTCTTCTCATTCGAGATTTGACCTAAAAATACCGAAATGGCCAAATTTAGCCCATTTGGCTCAGGACAGGCAAATTCTCAAAACAGATATTCAAATGCCTGTGCTGAGCCGACACGAATCTAGCGAGCCATTGACAATAAATCATGAACATGATAGCCAGTGAAAATTTAGAAGAGCAAACCGAACGGAATTTCACTGATTTACCATGTCTACACGACATACTCACGGAGTAGTATCTATGAACCAAGAGAAAATAGATAGTACTGCTCAACCAGATGCATCCGGCCAGCAGGAGCCGCATACTCCTCCCATGGATGTTGTTACCGCCTGCGCCTGCTGGTCATCCGCGGCTGCTTGCTAGTAGTAGTATTCTCCCTGCCCCAGCCGAAGTCGAACTCCCCGTCCATGAGGCCAACGAATAGGAACGTTCCGAAGGTGGCGGCCGCGGCGAAGAAACCGTCGCCCTTGTTCCCCGATCCGCCGCCGGAGTAGTCGGAGTGCATCGCCCGCTGCATATGCGTGAAGGGTCGTTAAAACCGGAGCGAGGTCAGAGAGTTGGATGATCAGTGAAGGTGATTAATCAGCGAGTCTTCAGTATGCATGGACTATTTGATTAACTACTGATGTGGAAAATATACTAACGGAAAGATCAGATCGAGTCGAGGCGTTGTAGCCTGTAGATACGTACCACCCTGGTGTTGGCGTGTGTCTTCCTGCCGGCGGACGAGAGGTGAGACGACGCCGGTGCGGCGGCGCACTGGAGGGCGAGGCCGACGGAGGACCGGAGCGCCGCCGCCATTGAGCAGTCGTCAACCCGACGGATCCGATCGAGGCGGAGTGCTTTGGCCTTTGGGAGAGAAATGGTGGACCTCTCTCCTTTATCGGCTTGGGCTCTTGTTCAGATACGCGTGGGTTCGGTTCGGTCTGGATTCACGCGCGGGACTTGGTCGATCTTTTAGCCCACGGACCTAGGTGGCCGTGTGGAAGCACCTGAGTTGTACAGTAGTAATTCTTTTCTGTTGCAACAATGCTGGAATAGTGGGAGCAAATAAAGCGTGTGCCCACGCAGCGAAAAAAGTGACATGTATTGTCTAGATTTGCATGTATCTACACAATAAAACATGAATATAGAATCCAAGTCACATATTTTCGGACGGATGGAGTATCTTTTTTTTTTATTAAATATCCAGAGACACATTATTCATCGAACTAACCACTCCTACCGAAGAGCCGTGGGCATGGCATGCCACCGCTATGACGGTTCCTTTTTTAAAACAGAAGGCCATATGTCCGGCTTTATACCTCGAAGATCAAATCAACTTACAACATGACACACAGCGACCACACAAAATAAGAAAATGAAGATCCGGTCGCCTCTGACATTGAACACCATGAAGCTTGGGGGCCAATCGTTGATGAAGACGATGCGCAAAGACCAAGAGCTCGTAGCAGGACAAGGGCCCAGGAGCAGCCACCACGGAAGAAGAGTATGGGCCTGCACCTCCATGTCACCGTCGCAGGGAAGGGGACCCTTCCCCTTCTGCCCAGGCTCGAGGGCGTCGAACCGCCGAAGAACAATGACACATGACGGACGCGAGCACCCCATAGGATACGCATTGAACCTACTGGACCCAAGTAATGCCACCACCTTAAGAGCTTCCGCACCAACAACCACCAAATATCCATGACCCACCCGACCGCATCACCAGCATCCCCAAGCAGTACCCCCAAGAGGGAAAACGACACCAATGGTGCCACCGTTGTCCAATCTAGAATTTTGGGTTTTCACCCGGGAGCTTGTAGCGGGGATTGGGGTAGGGACCTCGACGACGCCTCAAGGGAGGAGAGATGTGCCCAAAAGGCGTCACCGCCATCGTGGTCGGGCCGGCCGACCAAGGGTTTCCCCAGTTCCACACGAAACCCACCCACCCCAACCTTCCCAAGAGCCGGCAACCCAGCTGCTGGAACCAACAGGGAGGGCAAGACAGAGGAAGGGAGGTGGTTGACCTTCAGATCTAGAGAAGAGGGTCGATGACATTGCCCTCCCACCATGACCAAAACCCACCGGGACCCTGCCGCCCATGTGGCCAAGACCACTAACCAGCACCCGCAGATGTCACCAGCCATAGTTTGTATCTGCCTCTCCATCCAGGGTCGCCACCCCGGCTTCCCAACCCAGCACACAACCACACTAGGGAATACATGGGACGAGCTCTCGAGGACACTGGATGCCGACCAAGGAGCACCGGCTAGCCACCGCACCAGCACCACCATAGTCAGACAGGAGGTAGCTCCACCTGCCAGAACGAACACCCACAGCCCCCATGGCTTTTAGTGCCCTCAGATCTGGGCTGGGGCCGATGGGCTTGAAAGGGCCCGGGGCCCCAACCCCGGCCCGAACTGGCCGCCCACCACCACGCTAGAGCACTCTCCGCTGGATCGGTCGGTGTCGCGCCACCTCCTGTCGAGCAATTGGACACGCATCTCCCAAGATCTCCACCAGTCGTTGTCCGCCCAAGCCTGGTCGGTGCACCCAACGGTGCCCCAAGCAGGACAAAAACACAAACTGAGATGATACCAGTTCAACGGCCTATGTCCCACACGTACCCATGGTTCATACATGCACACAAACATAAATAAGAACGAGCAATTGATACGTCATAAACGTATCTATAATTTTTAATACTCCATGCTTGTTTTATATCAACTTTCTTATGTTTTGTTTACACTTTGAGGCATTTTTATACATTTTCTGGAAGTAACCTATTGACAAGATGCCACAGTGCCAGTTGCCTGTTTTCTCTGTTTTTAGTTTCAGAAAATCTAGTAAAGAAATATTTTCGGAATTAGACGAAACAAAAGGCAAAGTTCCTATTTTACCAGAAGACTAATGGAGCCAGAAGACGAGATGGAGAGGGGGCACGAGGGGCCCACACCACCTGGTGGCGCGGGCCAGACCAGGCCACGCTAGTGGGTGGTGTGGCCGCCTCGGCCTCCGCCTCGACCTCTCCTTTCGCCTATATAAACCCCCCTGAGACGAAAACCCTAAAGACTAGATCAGAATTCTAAGGAAGTTCCGCAGCGCCACCGCCACCGAAGAGGAGATTCGGGGGACAAAAGTCTCTGTTCTGACACCCTGCCGGGATGGGAAAGTGCCCCCGGATCCATCTCCATCGACTCCACCTCCATCTCCATCGTTGTTGCTGACTCCGATGATAAGGAGGGAGTAGTTCTCTCTCGAGGCTAAGGGCTCTACCGGTAGCTATGTGTTCATCTCTCTCTCTATGCGTGATCTTATGAGATCATGAGCGTTGTAATCTATATATCTATTCTGCTACTCAAGTGCTTTAATTAATCTCTGCTTATCCCCACGTGTGTGAAGTTGACAGTGAGCACACCGTGTGGCACTTTGGGTAAGATTACAGAAATACTTATCATGAGTATAATTTGAGTTGGATGTCTCTATGGAGATTGTGGTGTTTGTTGGAACCATCTAGTGCTCGAGGTGACAGTGAGGGGTTATCTAGATGGGGAATGCGAATTTTAAGGTGTCCTGTTATAGCCCTACATCGTCCAACCGAAGAGTATTCCAGGGTAGCATAATAAAGAGAAGATATTTCTTGAACCTCATCAGTTGTTGCTTTCATATCTTTCCATCAAAGCAAACACGCAAACTTGAGTATTAAGAATATTAATATAAACATGAGAGTTAATCAAGTTAGGACAAGGCAAGGAACAAGACCACATGATATCCAAAAATTCAATCAGGCTCTTTAACTTTCCAGAATATAAAAGTGTACACATAGTCAATTGGTTGTTTCCTCAAATCACAAACATCCTAGTATATAAAGAAAAGAATAATACACACAGTATAGCAGATATAGAATTGCCAGAACAATATAGATAAACAATTACCATATTTAGCTTGCATCGTTCATCAAACTGCAACATTGCAGTGAGGCATGCCGCGCATGCTGAAGTACATCAGAACAAAAAATACATGTGTGCATGGATTTTTCTCATCTCCATCTTCCGACAGTGGCGGTTCGCACTCTCCAGCGATGTATCATATAAGCCACATGTGACATCATCCTTGCCAAAGTCACTGGATACCGCAAACCTGACCAACGAGGCATCTTCCAGACAGATCAAACTATATATTAATTCAAAATTAAGTGTCTTGAGGTACCAGCTAGAGTACTTCCTCTAATTGACGGAGCATCACAAGCTAAAACTGAATTAGGTTCAGACAAAGGGGCCACTAGAAAACTGTAGATTGGTTTCTGTGATCCATGTCAAAGATTGATGCTTGAAAACTATTTGCTGCTCTAGTCTTCCTAATTATAAAGGTTCAAAATTGCTAAAAGTAACACCTGGAATTCAAGCACTCAAGTTTAAATCCCCGTTGCTTTCAGCGAGTGGTAGTTTCTTGTACTTAAAATTCTGCCTTCTATAAAGATAAGGCACGCCAAAGAGGCGTGCTCTGGGAAAAATATCTATTAATTTTTTTCAACGTTATTCGCCAATTATACCGTGTTCTCCAAAATGAAGGTATGGAGTATGAATACAGAGCAGTGGAATGCAATGATCCAGGTTAGCACTCCGAATATACTTCTCAATATACTTCAAAATATATGTCAACTTTATTAGGAGTACTAGCAGATGGTCCTAAAACTCCCCTCTCTATTTTGAATTATATGAAGACCCAACTTTATAAAATTTCGACATATACAATTGGAATAATGCCATGTCTCCAAAGTAGTGTGTGCACTACACCTCATGTTGATTTCTTCCTGCAGTTTTAGTATTCCCTACCAATGTGAAATACAAATTATTAAGTAAATACCGGAGTTGCTTGAGAAAAAACCGCATTGCATTGCACGAATACCAATTCATCGTCCATATCCATAGGCATTAGGCACTACTGTGTAGGAATGGTGAAGTCAGCCTGTGTCTATCAAGAATTCATTGGAGAAAAGTATTGTTGAATATCATCTGTGTACAATTAACCAGTAGAAGCATGCAAAAGCCACATGGCCGGATCTAATTGGGGAAAACTACCTACTTAGTTTGTTTCCAGGATCATGAAACTCTGCAGGAGGCCTGCCTGCCTCGCTTTACACCGCAATATCGATCGGTACTGCATGCATTTGGCGATATATGCGTACGTCCGGTAATGATCTTCTGAAGGTAATGGGATTAATTAGGGTATGACAATGATCATGTGTCCGGCTTAGCTGGGATTGGTACATGGTCGCGACTGGCTGTACCGATCGTGTAAAGCGACGTCACCAGTTACAGTCCATCCCAACTTTTTTTTCCTTTTTTTAGATGGCCTCAAACTTAAGGAATATTGGGGCTGGTGGGCATAATTTGTGCCGGTTGATCTGAGACATATCTGGATTTGCATAGAGCCTGCCTGTTTGTTTTTTGAGCATCAACGACGGAGGCTTTATTACTCAATAGGAAGTAGGTTTACAGGGATACCCATCTCGAATGGACGGTTTACAAGCCAAACATGCCTTCCAACGGCAAGAGAAGTTGTTGTCCTTGCTATCAAATGTGCCTCTTTATTCGCCTCTCGTCGTTCGTGAACAAACGCCACCTGATTTAAAGTGCTCTGCCTGGACTTGATCTCCAGCATAAGCATGCCGTGCTGGCCTCTCGATGATCTCCTCTGAATTTCCTCGATCACGTTCAGGCAGTCGGACGCAATCAGAGCAGGTTCCTTGCTTGCAGATCTGTAGCTAGTGTCAGAGCTTCTACACACGCCCATGCTTCCAGAACCTCAGGGTTCGTTACTCCCCTGAACACAGTTGCTGATGCATCGACGAAAAGGCCCCTACTATCACGGCATACAACCCCAACAGCACCACAGTTTTGCGTTTTTGCCACCGCTGCGTCACAGTTCAGCTTAGATATCACCTCCGCCGGTGGACACCACCGGGCAGCAGGTCGCATGGATAGCCCATTGCTCGGCTGCTCCCCCTTTTCCTTCACATGAGACAGCTCGTCTAGGCCGGCCCATAGGGCGGGGCAGAGGGGCACTCGCCCTGGGCCCCCATGGTCAAGGGCCTGGTCCATGACTTGTTTATGTATCCATGTGTGTCTAATACTTTTGATATTTAACAATGTAGACTAATTTTAGAAAATATAAATGGTTATAAAAAAATGTAGATGGTTCAAGCTATAGCCTATCATGACTTTACTCTTACTCCTATTTCTAAAAAAATACTCTAGCATTTTCAAATATTTTTCATGATGTCACGATTTTGTTGGCCTCTCCAAATATGCATAATAACACTGGTTCTCATATTCCTTTACAAGGTTGTGAGTATATTGATTAGTGCATACTAAGGACACAATCGCATAACTATATCATTCTGTGAGCAAATCTCCTATGATTCCTAACAATTGTACTCGTCCTCATCATATATGTTTGAGAGACTATTCTAACTTCTTATTAATTCATTTCCTAATATGTCTACTCATGTACTCATTTTTTTCACAAGCATATTTACACAAGCAGCAATTGATAAAATAACTATCGTGGTGTATAGTTCACTTGATCAATAGAAATAATTGATTTCGAATGTCTTCACCGAGATTTTAAAGACCATGGATATACAGATTAATTTATTTGCTATTGCATTACAGTAGTTTCTCTTATGAAATACTAATATTTTTAAGTCTTTTCCATGTGAAGAAATGGCAGAGCTTGATAGGAATGGGACGCCCAAGAACACTAATCAAGATAAACTTAAGTAATCCTTAAAAATTTAACGTAAATATTAAATATATCTCTATTTTTTTTGGAGTAGGGGGGCCATTGCCCTCCTTGACCCTAGAAAATCTCTTACATATTAAACCAGAGACAGGACTGATGGTCAGTTTTATGCTCTACTGCACGCTCCTCCTCCTCCTGCGTCCAGATACCTGTTGATGAACAAGTGAATTGAAAGAGGAGATTTTAGTTCCCCTTCGTGGACGAATTTGCGTCTCGCCCGCCAGATTGCCCATAAAGTTACCAGCACTTCAATGAAATCCTCCTGGGGCAATGATTTTCTTATCTAAAAGAGCCATAACTTTGGGTCTTCCATCTCATCTCCAAATACTGGCCACAGTTTGTCCTCCTCCTTTAGTGCCCACACGCTTCGTGCCATGTTGCAGTCTAGCAACGAATGCCTCCAAGTATCCACCGCAGAATTACACACGGAACAAGCCGGAGAAGGAGCCATATGTCGGTGCACCCTGACATCACCTGTTGGGAGGGTTGATCTTGCTAGCCTCCATGCAAAAATTCGAAGCTTTGAAGGGACCTTCACCTTCCAAAGTTTCTTCCAAATTTGTTCATTTTCAAGCGTATTGGACGACTCGGACCTGCCTTCCGAATAATTCTCCCTCCTTCTCTTAGTCTCTAGGATCATTTTATAAGCTGATCTTATCGAGAAAACCCCCGATCGGTCATAATGCCAAGCCTAAAAATCAGGCTGCCGCACATAGCTTATCGGGATCTCCAAGATTTCTTCAATATCCATCGGCAAGAACCACTTTTGCAGCTTTCCAATATCCAACATTCGTGTGACCTGACATATCAGTTCTGACATCAAATCGGGAGGATCAGCAGAGATACAACAAAGTGGCCTCATCTCATGATCTCTCGGAATCTAGTTGTCCTACCAAACATCTGTCAGTGAGCCATCTCCTATTCGTTTAATCAGACCCATCCGCAACATATCTCGTTGATCACCAAATTTGGGAAGGATGTGATCATGTGAACCCAAATTCGCCGAGAAAATATCACAGGTCGGGAAGTAGAGAACCTTCAACATTCGAGCATAAGGGTTTCTGGCTCGTTTCAAATTCTTCACACCTGCCTGTTTTGCTAGGAGATGTAGTGCCGGCCTTATCCGCCGGCTCTCTACGGACTCTGGGAACACGCTAGCCCACGTATGTACTTGGGCCGACTGATTAGGACTTTGTTCAGCTCGGGAACCTAGTTTCCGGAGATGTAGAGACACTGCGTTTTTTTCGACAAGGGCTTTTATTACTACGTGCGGTATGTTGAATCTGAAATTGCTCGTTAGGAACTCAATCATGCAAATTTTCTGGTAATCAATATCATAATACTTTTTTGAACCAATTATATTTTTGTGCGACTATGATCCATGCAAACTCTTAAGAAAAACACACAAGTAGCTACGCATAGATGGACACGTTGGCAAAGACAGCGACAATACTTAAGACCAAAATACAAAGCTCACCATGTTGAAGGGTTGGTTCTGTTGAAGCGGCATCGACCTGGTCTTGACACACATCGTCTTCTGGGGTGCTAGATATTTTGGAGGGATGGCGTCTTCTGGGGGCAACGCTTCTTGTGAGCAGTGGGTTTCCAAATGATCAGCTTGACAAACTGGTGTTTCCTTGATCTGGAGAGTGAGTACTGGCTTTGGTGAGAGGTGTGTCGAGGTCGGCTCTGGCTTGCCAATAATGGTATCTACCTTGGTCCACTGGATGAAGCTCCCCTACACCTCAATCAGTGTTGTCATTTCTTCATTGGGAGGGACCGACAGAGCTCCCCGATGACATCTTCAACGCTCACCCTAGCAAAACTATCGCCAAGAGGAGATTTGTATACCATCTGCCCTTTGCTAGCAGGATGCACTCACGTAAACGCAGCTACCTCGGGGCCTGCTGAGCCGACTTTCCTCTCTAGTATCTTGCACATGGAGGCTACCTACATAAAAAGTTTAGGTCAAATAGCTAGTTAGGGATGCCATATGAAAATGAATAATTTATTTGTTGGTACCATGCACTCCTTGTGAGGAGTACTACGTGGTACCATCTTTGGTTTGTAAATGATAATCTTGACCAACCTGTGCTTCCATGATCTGGGAACTGAATGTTGATGGTGAGAGGTGTGTCGAGGTCGGCTCTGGCTGGACAAGAATGATATCTTTCTTGATCCGGGGACTACTGTGAGCGTAGACGGTGAGAGGTGTGTCAAGGCCAGCTCTAGATGTACAAGAATGATATCTTCCTTTATTTGGGGGGAGAGTGTTAGCGGTGAGAGGTGTGTCGAGGCTGGCTCTAGATGGCCAAGAATGATATCTCCCTTGGGCCACAATATGAAGGTCCCCTTCACATCAATCAGAGTCATCATGTCTTCATTGGGAGGGACCGGTGGATCATTGGGAGGGACCGGCGGAGCGAACCTATTAAACCCCTCGATGACATCATCAACGCTGACCCTAGCAAAACCGTCGCGAAGAGGAGAGTTTTGTACCATCTGCCCTTTGCTAGGAGGATGCACTCGGGCCCACACAACATGCTCAGGTCCATCAGAGCCGACTTTCCTCGCTAGTAGCTGGCAGCTGGTGTCTATCTACATAAAATGTTTAGGTCAACTAGCAAGGATGCTGTATATATATGAAAATGAATAATTTATTTGATGTATTACACTTATGCATGATCAATGGGTCTAGTTACCTCTATGCGATCACTAGGATAGGTGATCATGCCCCTATCATCAGTGGTGACGAGTTGGAAAGAAGCACAACTGCTCGGAATTAAAGGAGGAGGCTTGACAAGCGATGGTGGAAGCGGTACACCGCTCATTCTCATTAGCTCTTCAATTACTTCATATTTCATTTTTTGTAGCATCACTTGTTCATGAAGCTCTTTCTTAGCTTTTTTTGGCATCACGCTTGTCCTCCAACTTTCAGTCGTGTCCTGTTTTCCACATGGAAATGACACTTACCCCCTCATGCAACCACGGTGCTCCGGTCCCAACCCCGCTACGAGGAAATCTCCATTCATGGTGCCTTCTTGCTTCTTACCATTGCGTCCACCTATTAAACAAATTAATGAAGCATTCAGACGGAAGCATAATTTCTTAATAATAAAAGCATCTTCAAATCTAACTTGTGAAGGCTCACCAATTTCTTATAGGCTTCTTTGTCGTCCTCTTCTTACCATTGGATCTTATGTCCCATTGGTGTTCATGTCCACACTAGTCCAGTCAAACCGGATACAATGAGATTTAGATCCAAAGTCCATGGACAATATGAATCCAATTCCAGATTTATAATAATATTAATATGAATTTTGTTGTACTTTAAGGATGTACTACTCTCTCCGTTCACAATTACCTCGCGTTCTGGGTTTAGTCAAAGTCAAACTTTACAAACTTTGACCAATAATATAAGGAAAAATATCAAAATCCATGATTTCCAATGCATATAATATGAAAATATAGTTTATAGCAATTCTTTTATGTTATTAATATTGATATTTTTTCATAAATATATGGTCAAAGTTTATTTTTTTGACTTTGACTAAACCTAGGATGCGAGGTAATTGTCAATGGAGGGAGTATGTACATGCTATATTAAGTGTTAAATGCATGAAAATGAATTATTATATGTACCCAAAATTATGGTAAATAACACATATAAGTGTATAATATTGTAATAGACATATATTCGAAGAACTATTCAATATTATTCATTTAGATATTATAAAATCTCTCAATACTCAACATATTGGAAATTTATTAACTAACGTCAAAACAAAGATTAAATCTATAATAAACAAAAAAGGTTTTATTGGATTTCAAATTCAAACACATGTCATATTCTATCATACCGATGAAGATGAACAAGACACATTCAACTATCGGTTGATGTCTCGACATCGGGCACATACCTAGCATGATTCTGGACGTCGTGCAGGTTGAGCGGCCCTTCTTGGTAATTGGAAATGTGTGGTAGGCAACAATCTGCGGTTCCACTTTTGCCTCTGTAGGTTTGATCGTTGCGGCACAGATATAGAAGTCGATGGACGAAGATGAGGTACACTTGTTTGATCGCCTATAGATTTTTATCTAGTTGCCGTCATGCGCGAATGTAGAGCGAGCCTATTTGGTAAGTGGCCCTTATCTATCAGGTAGGTAGATCATGTGTGGTAGGGAGAAGGAGGCATTTACGTGTTTTCCCCAAAACATTTTCTATTTGGAACTTGTTGACCGATTTGGATATGATGGGTCACGTGGTATACATGCTCTAGCTCGTGTTCCGTAAAACAATACTTCAGCTCACTTGCTTAGCGTGAGCCAACTTTTTTGACTTGCTGTTCTCTCACTAGAGACAACGGGGAGATGAGGTGATTGATCTATTGGACTAGATGTCTTGATCCTCCACCTTCATGATTTAGGTTGCATCAAAAATGGTGGAAGCATTGCAGCCCGCTTCCAGTATCAAATCGATAACGAGACATATAATCGAAAGTTCTTCGTCAGCACTATGATTTTTTAATGGTGAGTTGGTAGCTAGCCCGTTAAGTTAGATCAGATCCGTCAACCTACGGACCGAAAGAGAGGCATCTTGATGCATCGAGATAGAAGTAGAAATTCGCCTTTTCACGCATTCCATCTCTTCGTGGAACCCATCTCATCTCCTTTGCATGTCCATTTGTCGATTTCGATGCCACGCCGCTACCAACATCTTCTTGTGCTTCAATTTCCTCATGCGGGACCTAGTAATCGATCTAAGAAGATGAGTTGGGTCCCAGCCCTTTCACCCGGCCATATGGGTGTCAGCGTCTGTCTGCTACTCTATTGCTATGACACGAGCACTCGTGGACCGTCGACATACAAATACATGTGGCGAAGTGTAAGTAACGTATAGACCTCAACCTCAAATTGCTACGAAATCTCAAACGGTGCAAACCTAGACCTCAACCTCAAGTTTCTACGAACTCTGGAACTGCAAACCTTTTAGACTCGCCTCACTTTATAACAGTTGTTGTGGTAGAAGGTGTGCTAAGAAAGTCAGCACTTCTTGCGAACTCAAAAGTTGGAATTGCTCCAACTTGTTTGGTTAACTCGAAGGAATGCAAATCTTTCTAGAAAGATTTAAATCTGTGGGATTTTGATGGATGCACAAACTCTCAGGAGGTGAAGTCCGAAACGGTTTATTTACTCCAAGACAGAAACGATTTATTCGAACATGCATGCTACGGGTATTTTGATGAAAAATGAGGCCCACAAACCGCATTGACCATAGATCCGATAGCGATGGCCGTGACGGTGGCAATTAAGTAGAGCAAACAGACGAAATCTCACTGATCGACATTAACAGACAGTTCTCTGACGGAGTAGATGATATAGACGATCTAAACCAACAGAAATAGAAAGTTCCCTCACTGCTCCACCGCAAGCATCCGGCATCCTCCTCCTCCAATGGCATGGATGTTCTCACCGCCTGCGCCTGGACGACATCCGCGGCTGCCTGCTAGCACTAGTCTCTTTTCCCCAGCCCAAGTAGATATCCCCGTCCATGAGGGCAACGAACAGGCACGTTCCTACGGCGGCGCACACGGCGAAGAAAGCGTCGCCCTTGTCCCCCGGTCCACCGCCGTAGTCGGAGTGCATCGTGCGCTGCACGCGTGCGAGATCAAGGAAAGAGTTGGGTGTTGAGCCTCGGTTATTATTAATCGGACAAATTTCGAATGTGGATAGGATTCGATCGGGTCGAGGTGCTGTACCCTGTAGGTGCTGGCGGGCGCGTTCCTGCCGGCGGAGGAGATGCGAGACGGCGCCGCGTGCCGGAGCGCGAGGCCCACGGAGGATCGGAGCGCCGCCGCCATTGCGACCTCGATCGATCGGGAAGGAAGGGGTTGTGGTTTGGGGGAGATACGTACAGATCGACAAAGCGGCTTCTGTTCGGTCCTGGATCGATGATCGCGGGTTGTACGAACGTGCCTGTTGGGCTGGGCTGGCTGATCGGGCTTTTATCGGGCTGGGTAGCACGGGTAGACAGGACAGAGTTCCGTCGGGATTCACTTAATTCGTCTTAGCCCACGCGCGTAGTGGGCCGTCTGGAAAAGCTGCAACGAACACGCACGCGACGAGTGTATGGATGTACGAACGTGAATTCTGCAACACTCGGAGCAAATAGATACTCCCTCCATTTCAAAATATAAGATGTTTTAATTTTATAAAAAGAGGCTGAATCTATACGTTAAAAAGAGTCTAGATACACTCTATTCACAAACTAAAACATCTTATATTTTAAAACGGAAGGACTACGAGTCAAACTAACTCTACTTCTCGATCTTTTCTTTCTTGACCTCCTCTGCCGAAACAGAGAACGCGGGGATAGCTCGCGCTCTAGCCTAGCGCGTCGTGCTGCAAACGCAATATACACCGAGCAAATAGAGCCATTGCTGGAGATGCTCTAACAAGTAGTTAAGGAACAAATCCTAAAACACATATTACCACTAACAAGCTTTTTATTGGCTCGGTCGACGACGCTCCGATCTGCAGCTAGTTTCCGACATGATCCCATGTCATTTGTTTGTTGATCGTGTTCTTCTTGTCTCCTCCGAACTGGTTCATGGCCGTGCACAAGGACACAAAACACGCCCGCTCCGAGGAAGGCAGCAGTGCGGCAACAGACGTTGAACCCCAAGAGGCTACACCAGAGACCGCCCTCCTTCGCCGCCGATCGATTTGGAGCCATGCACACGGATTCTTGCTCACTCTGTCGACTCTATGGCGGTTGCGGCCGCTCTGTGTCACTCACTAGTCACTACTCGATCGCCTGGCTTTAAACAAGTCGTGAAGTCGCAGCCATAGCTAGACTGGTGGCAGCCTTGGGGCCTCTGCCGAGGAGGAGGTGGTGCCCATGTCCTCAGACTCCAGCGACATAAGAGGAGAGGAGACAAGGCGTTCGCGTGACCAGAGAGAAAGAAAGAGAGACAAGGGGAGGGGGATGAGACAGAAAGATGGTTTTGGCGCCCACGACGGGTGACGTGTGAAAGCCTAAGCGGGGCACAGCCACTGGGAAGAGAACCGCCACGCAAACTGAACTCTATTTGTTCCTCGATCTTTTCTCGACCTCGTCGGGGGAAACATACACACATAATCTACAGACAAAATGAACAAAACGTAAAACATATTAGCACACAGCTGGATCTACGATCCGCTCTGCCGCCGCTAGCTCCAGGCATGATCCCACGTCTTTTGCAGACCGTGTTCTTCTCCTCTCCTTTGAACCGGCGTGCTACTGCTCCGCAGACAGTCTGGTTCGTCCCGGCCGTGCACAAGAACACAGAACAAGCCCGCTCTATGGAAGGCAACGGTGCGGTAGCGGACGTTGATCCCAAAGAGGAGACGACGCTAGAGGCCGCCCTCCGAAGCTCTGACGTCTGGCACCATCCGTTCCCGATCGATTAGGATCCAGGCACAAGACTTGTTCCTCAATCTTGGGTGGTAGTCTTGGGGCCTTTCCCGAGGATGTGGTGGGTGGACCACATCCTCGTACTCAGGCGAGGCGGGAGCACACCATGGGAGACAAGGCGCTCGCGTGACCAAAGAGAAAGAAAGAGAGACGAGAGAGAGGAAGGAGATAAGAAGATGGTTTTGGGACCCCACCATGGGTGGCACGTGAAAGCCTAATGGAGCACGGTCACTCGGAAGAGAGCCGCTTCTTCGCAAACTGATCTCTTTGTTTCTTGATATTTTCTCGACCTCCTCGGCCCAAATATACATACATATATTATCTACGAACAATAGCAAGGAACAAAACATAGACACATATTAGCATAGCTGGGACGACGATCCGCTCCTCCTACACTAGCTTGCGGCATGATCACGAGTCCTTTACAGGTCGTGTTCTACTTCTCTCCTCAGAACTGGCATCCTGCTGCTCCGCATCCAGTCTGGTTCCTGACCATGCACGAGGACTCAGAATACGTCCGCTCTGACGCAGATAGCAGTGCAACAACAGATGTTGATCCCACAGAGGTGACGTCAGAGGCCGCCGTCCAGAGCGCCGACCTCTGGCGCCATCCGTGGCCGATCGATTAGGAGCCAGCACACGCGTCATGACAAGCGAGCGGCGGAGAAGGAGGAGCTCCTCTTACTCACTTACCTAGTGGTGACATTCACCTTATTAAGGTGGTGCAACTCTTTTTCAACTTTCTATGTAAGACTAAACTCAGTTCACACTCTTTTACCACGCACATGTGAGCTAACACTATTATGGGTTGCCACATATATGTAGCTAGGCTTTCTGCACACATGTACTTTAAACTTTTGAGAAAATAACTTGAAATCTAACGGAGGTGGCTATTTGGCTCATAGGTGCATTTGCACTCATTGTGACAAACCATATTTTGAAGTGTCAAAAAATTCGAAAAAAATATCTACATATGCTCGAACATTTTATATTCATTCACAAGTTTTCAGAATGGAAGAACATTATAGATGTCCGAAGAATATTATAGATGTCTTGTGCAAAAAATACAAAAAATGTCCTGTGATTAGTCCTATTCACGTGACATTTTTTTGTTTTTTTATACATGACTCATAAAATATTATTTCATTCCGAAAATTTGTGAACGAACATTAAATGTTTCGATTATACATGTAGACATGTTTTTCGAATTTGTTGACATTTAGAAATATGTTTTCTCACAAAGGGTGCAAATGCACTAGTGAGGCAAAAGAGATTTCCCAAATCTAATGGTGAGCAAAATTATTTAGCCCATTAATTATTTCTAACAGCTGCAAGGGCGGACGCTATCAATACCGGTGTTCTCTTCTACTCTGCCGTCTTTCCCACTATAATGCACAATTACATCATGCCAAACATATCCATGACAGTTACAAACCTACAAATAAGATATTTGGCCATGCAAAAGAGCAATGCCACTTGCCAACGACCAGGTAGTTAGAAGAATCTAGACGATCATAAAATAACTAAATTAGACAATCTTACCTCCAAACTTCTATTAGGATAATTGTTAGACTACTTCAGTGTAAATCCTCCATTTACATTTCAAAAGGGAATTGATAGAAATTCATATAAACATACTATAATATGTCTAAGTGACACAAATTATAGCTTTGAGAAATAAAAAAATTATCGGGTTATCTACTTCAATCTAAAAGGGTTTCAGTTCATTTACATTTTCCAAACTAAATTTTGAAAAGATCGCATATATTTTGCCAAAATAATTTCCTACTTTGCAAATACTGCATTGTTAGTGATTGAAGTGTGGTTGTATAATACTGAATTTTAAGTTCTATTAAATATTTTACTATCATTAAATCCAATAGTAAGTGGTTAGATATATGTTAAATTTCTAAGAATGAAGAAAACAAGTTTAGATTTAGTGATCATAAATTTTTATATAAAAATATAAATATTTAGTATAAATACGTGATGTGTATGACATGAATTATGTGAATATTAAGTGGTTAGATATATGAGATTAAGACTGAAACTATTTATTCAAAGCAAATAACATTTGATCGGGCATGGATGATTGCCCGTGTTAGAAGGCTGGTCATGCACTAATATTATGCACTAGTATTCTTGGCGCCTCGCAAATACAACATCACACCAACTTCTCGTCATCTACAAAGTATATGGTTCTCTTTCACCAACGCGAGTGGGTTATCTCGAGTGAGCTCCATGACTAGGTAGGATGTTCAAGTAGGAGGGTCGGCTGCGGGCGGGCGAACCACCATTGTATCCTCTTCCCTTGCGAGACCACCCTCTCCCTTTCTCAGCAACCGTATCAAACGCCTTGCCGATATCTAATTTGAGCAAAATGATTTCCATCTTTTTCCTACGTAAGAACTTTGTTGTATCCTCCACAAGTTTGAAAATTATCATGCAATGTTGCGGGCCCTGGAAACTTCTACTTCTAAAAATTTGCAGCACCATCGCTTACCTCATCCCATGGCTCACAGGCCGTCACACACACACTTAATTCCTCATATTCGCCCTATTGGGCGGAAATCTGTTTCGGCTCTCAGGTCTAGATGATCATATTACACTACAACAGATCCTAGAATCGGTGACGAATTGCCTGGTGAAAAAATTCAGAACCGTCACCAAAAGTAACCATAGGTGACGGATTAGTTTTGGGCGTCACGTATGCTTGATAATGCGTGACGGTCGCGTTTCGCGTCACGGCAAACCGTCGCTGATTATCTGCACGACGGATTTTAGAGCGTCGTAGATTAAGCCGTCACCGATTGTTCGTGGGACCAACGAGTTAGCAATTGTGTTAAAAACGATAAAAGGGCAAAGATGGGTTTCGAACCGAGGACCTAGTACAAAGTAAAACGTTTCGTTACCGCTGGGCTACCGTTTGGTTTTTGAATTGTTTGATTGGCCTACCATTTTGTAAACTCTATGTGCAGTACGTGGCATGTACAAACACGGATCGTTATAGTTAGGACTTGTGCGATCTTCCAAACAGTTTTCTTCTCTGTCCTTGCGAACGAGCGTCGTCAAGGGTATCCCTTGTCCAGGCGATCACGACATTCGCTGGCCCTTCATCTACAAGTCCCGGCGACTTGCGCCTATGCGATCACGACGATCGATCACGATCCCAGCTAGCGAGGCTTCGCGACAGGCCGGCGCACGGCGATAGGAAGCACATGTGAGTTCCTTTGAGATCTGTTATGAAATTGATTTGGATTGGTGTTTATGTTACACATTGTAATTTATTTAGACTTTGGTAAATAATTTTCACATCGATTAGTACAAATTGAATGGCATCATGACTCGAGTGGAACACATTATATATATTTTTGTAGGCGATGGATCGGCAGTGAATTACTCATGGGCGCAAGTTCACCCCATTTTACATACAAGGGGTCCGCGAGTTTATGGAGTTTGCGCGCGCAAACTGCAACGAAGGTGCATCAATATTGTGCCCATGCCAAAAATGCCTTAATATTACGCAGCAGACTCAGGAAACTATTGAGTATCACTTACACGTCAATGGTATGGCCGTTTCATACACAAAGTGGAGTTGTCATGGAGAAGATGATGGTCCTGATGAAAACTATGATCATAGTTTGTATCAAAGCGATGACGATGATGATTATGATGATGGAAATGAGAATCATAATGATCATGTTGACAAGATGTTAGATGAGCTGCACGATTCTGGTGACAGAGGCCCAAGTGACACTAATTTCTATGCGAAACTCATCGAAGAAGCTAAGAAAGAGCTTCACGAGGGATGCACCACTGATACGAGGTTGTCATTCATGATGAAGATGCTTTACGTGAAATCATACAACCGGGTCACAAATAGAGCTTTTGATCAATTTATGGCTGTCTTATGTGCTGCTTTGCCAAAAGTGAATTTTCCCAAGTCCTATGCTGAAGCTAAGAGTGTTCTTTCTGAGGTTGGGCTTGGTTATGACACAATTCATGTTTGCAAGTATGACTGTGGTCTGTTTTGGGGAGACCATGCCAAAAAAAACTCATTGTTCTGAGTGTGGATTTTCAAGCTGGAAAGACCCAGAAGCAAAGAGAAAGATTCCCCACAAGGTGCTTCGATACTTTCCTATAATCCCAAGGTTACATAGATTTTTTGTTTCCAAGGAAGCGTCGATGAACACCAAGTGGCACAATGAGAAGAGGGTTGCACAACCGGGTATTTTGAGGCACCCAGCTGATGGTGAAGCATGGAAGCACTTTGACAAGGAGTTTGGATGGTTTGCTTCAGATGCCCGTAACATAAGGCTTGGTATTGCGACAGATGGATTCAACCCATACGAAAACATGAGTAGTTCATACAGTATGTGGCCAGTTTTTGTCATTCCATACAACTTCCCACCGTGGATGTGCATGGATCAATCCAACTTCATGATGTCATTGCTAATCCCTGGAAAAAATTCACCAGGAAAGGATTTTCATGTATTTATGCAGCCATTGATAAAAGATATGATGAAGCTATGGAGTGGTGTGGGCACATATGATGCGTGCACAGGTAGAGAGTTTCCGTTGCATGCTGCGTTTCTTTGGTCGATTCATGACTATCCTGGATATGCCACGATGTCTGGCCGTAGCACAAGAGGGTTTTTCGCATGTGCGCACTGTGATAAGGATCCTTGCTACGAGTCTTTGCATAATAAAATTGGTTATATTGGTCATCATCGATTTCTGCCTCACGATCACAAGTGGAGGAGTAGCAGAGCCTTCAATGGAAAACCTGAACCTAAGGATGCACCAACAAGTTTCACACTTGCAGAAAGAGAGGAGAGGGTACAGAGAGTTCAGGATTACAGGCCAGGGAAAAATCCATCAACTAGGAAGAGAAAGCGTGGCATGACTGGTGAGCCAACCTGGCACCTCAAGATCAGCTTATATGATCTGCCATACTGGTCAAGATTGAAGTTTGTTCACAACCTAGATGTGATGCACATTGAGAAGAACATATTGGACAATATCCTTGGTACCCTTCTTGAGCTTGATGGAAAGAACAAGGACACTGTTGGTGGTAGAATGGATTTGGAGAAATTTAATGTCAGGAAGAAGTTCTGGATGAAACCTGAGGCCAAGGGTTTTTCAAAGGAGAAAGCACCGTGGACGCTTCAAAAGGAAGGCAAACAAAAATTGTGCAAGTATTTGGCCAACACTAGGTTCACAGATGGTTTTGCTGGAAACTTAGCAAGATGTGTGGACATCCTAGGGGGTAAAGTGCATGGTCTGAAGACGCATGACTGCCACATACTTATGCAGCGTGTGTTGCCAGCTGGTCTGAGAGGGATTGCATCAAAGGCAATGTATGAGACCATTGCTGAACTGGGAAACTTTTTTAGGGAGTTTTGTGCCAAAACACTAAGAGCATCTGTGCTGCGTCGAATGAAGGTTGAAATTGTCATAATTCTTTGCAAGCTTGAGCTGCTATTTCCCCCATCATTCTTTGATGTAATGGTGCACCTGGCTATTCATCTACCTAATGAGGCACTTCAGAGGGGGCCTGTTCAATATGGTTGGATGTATCCAGTTGAAAGAAGGCTCGGGTACCTGAAATCAACTGTGCGTAGCAAATCAAGGCCTGAAGGTTCAATTGCTGAGGGATATATCGTGGATGAGTGCTTGCATCATTGCTCTAAATTTTTGGGCGATGTCATAGAAACCAGACATAACAAGCCTGAGAGGAACCAAGATAAGAAACAAAGAGTTGATCCGCTAGAGTTTGATATTTTTTTAGATGGAGCCAGAGGTTTAGGACTATCCAAGTTGAAGTATTTTCCCAAAGAATTTGACATTATGGTTTGGTATGTACTTTAGAACTGTGATGGGGCAAAAAATTATATTCGGTAGGTCTATTTACCTTTTTATTAATCATTCAAAATTTTCAGTAATATTTTGTGTTATAGCAGTACCATTACTAATTTGTTTTTGATTTTTAGGAATTTCCGACAACAACTATAGAACAGGGGTGTGAACAACATTGAGGCGGAACTAGAGAAAGAATTCCCTGCATGGTTTAAAAAACATGTCAGTAATTTGGACAATGCTTCAGAAGATTTAAAATCACTAGCACTTGGTCTAGATGCTCGTGTAGTTGTACACCCTATGTGCAATGTAAATGTCGCTAGGTTTTGTTCCGTAGAGCGTGAGAAGATAATGAGGAATCAAAACTCAGGCATAATGACAAGGGGATCCATTTCTGACGAACAAGATCAAGAATACTACGGTGTGACGAAGGAGGTTCTTGAGTTACAGTACCCGAGAAACAAGCACGGCGACATATCCGTGTTCTTGTTCCGCTGTGATTGGTTTGACCTTGGAAGTAGGAAAACCACGGAGATGAAGGATGATGGATACTTTAAAAGCATCAATACGTCTGTATTGTGGTACAAGAACACCCCTTTCATATTAGCTCACCAAGCAGAAACTTGTTTTTACTTGGAAGACACAAAATTTGGTGATCCTTGGAAGGTGGTGCAAACTTTCAAGCACAGGAATATATACGATGTTCCAGAAAAAGATGATGAAGGCAATGCAGGTGCATACCAGGAAGACCTAGGCTCGGAAGATCCCATTGTTCACCAAATTGAGGACGAGGAAGATGAATATGTTGATGATCATGAAGACGACATGGCTGATCGCTCTGATGATGTGATATTTGTTGACTCTCAGACTGTTAGACAACTAGCAGGGAAAAATGGTGTAAACAATGATATGGACCTGAGCGACGAAGAACAAGAAGACTTGGAACCGGTTGTCGATGAATTTGGGAGGAGCATTTCAGATGTTGATAGTGATATTGACTAGTACCTTGTGAAAATACGTTACTAAAATACTAGCACGCAGTTGTACTGTTTGATACTAGTTATGGAGACTGTTGCATTCAATTCCCAATAACCATGTTATACACAAAATTATTAATTACAATGATATATATGGTCGTACCTAGATGTTTTTGCTTGTTTTTGTCATACTTACTTCGAGCAGCAAAATAGATTTACTAGAGATAGATACTTCTTTACGTGACACAACCTAAGCGATAGACACGTCCGTCTAGTAAGTTGTGCACGCATAACATTTGTAGCTCATAAAATATTCAGAGATACCGATGAAATGAACTCAATTAACACGATTTCACTATAATTGGCAGCAACGACAGGCATAATATATTTCAGCTCATAAAAAATTTAATAGTACCATTACAATTAACCATGTCTTCAGACATACTAATGCCACATAATGAAAGGACCGTAAAATATTGTCTTAACATCTCATATTATTAGGTCGACAAATGACCCATGACCATCATAGTGAAAATGATCAAGGCTACTAAAGTTCCACATTTGGAACATAGAAGGCAAATAGGAAAGCCCCCTTACGTCCCACGTACAGCATGAAAAATATCTTGTCTCCAATTCGCCGAAAATCCTCCTCCTGCGACATCACTTCCCTCCACCCAGCGCAACATACTCGGCCATCCTCAGGAGAAATTTAGTACGACCCTTTGACCTTTGTGTATTTATCACACACAATTGTGATATCACCATATTCAGCCATCTCTTCAGGGACAAGGCGTCACAGGAGTTTCTGTTCTTGGTCCACATGCACAATGTGAACATTTGTTAATCGGAAAATTACAGGCACAACAAAGTAGATCACTCATACTTACCAGCTCTTTCTTCTGGCAATTTGTCCAGCTTAATGTGTGGATCAGAGACTCACATTTTCCAACTTGATATGGCCCAGCTCCATGTTCATCAACCAGCGTGTCAATGATGCCAACATTGCTGACCACTGACTCCATCATTCTCCAGTTAATTATGGTTCCATCATTGTCATGCATAGCATCAAGTATGCCTTTCTTATCCTGGGTCAGATTGTAATATGCTGTACAAGTTCAAATACTTAATTAAATGAATATTACTGAATCAAAATTAAGATTAATACATGGTAGGTACGTCAACATTAAGATTGTTTAGGAACAAGGAAAAAATATCGTGCTAAACACAAAGCAACTACTTTTTCATAAGGAAAAAACTAGAGACAATTCCATTGGTGACATTCTACACATTACAAAGTAGACTAGAAACCGAGCAAAATGGGTGAACCTAAATATTTTAGTAGATCTACATATATACATCCATTTTATACAAACTCGTAAACATCGTATATTTGTAAACGGAGGGAGTACTTCAAATAAGCAGTTACTTACATGGGTGGGTGATCGGTAGGTTGATCGGCGTCATAGGGGTAGATGGACCTTGTGTGTCGGTAGAGAAGACAAGCTCCGTTCCAATATCCAGATTGTAGACTCTAGCAAATTCTCTCTAATATTGGCCGTCAAGATATGTTCTGCCATCCTTGTTGATACAATCAACGTTGAATTTGAACCCTTCTTCCGTAACCACCTCGACCACAAAATCATTCTCGTGGTCGACAGAGTCGATGGCAAACTTCTTAAGGAAATTCGCTCTAGCATAGCAGGGTATTAACTGAAGAAAAATGGAACATGTTTACTACATGACAAACTAACAGATGCTATAATTCATGACAAAAGGGTGGAACAGGAAAGACTGATGATAATACAAAAAATAAAACCAGTACCTTCATTTCTTCAAAATTCTCTACAAGGGTGGGAATGAAAAAGGACTTGATCTTGTCGCCCAAGCCGCACAGACCCTTGGTGTCAAAACACCAAGGACACTACGAATCAAAAAAAGAAAATTTAAAGATCATTGACCGTACATTTTTGTCCAAATAGATCTAGTACATGCAAACTAGATAGGTTAGATTTTTACCGCAATGATCTTGCCCTTCGCCATCCCTCTATCTCGACAGATCTGCGGCCTAGGCAAAGGTGGTTTAGATGGCGGCGCTGACTCCAACTATGCCTTTAGGGTTTGTTGGAGGGAGAGTGTATATATATATGGTCCGACTATGCTTGCATGCCGGGCCTGGACCCAGTTGTAAGCTTAATTTGTGGGCTCGACGTGATTAGCTTTAGCCGTTAGGCAAAACAAGGAAATATATTGATTGCATTTAGTGCGCAGAGCAAGGAAATTGATTTGGTTTTTATTGCTCTAACTTAGTCGTCATAGTTAGGTCCTGTAAGATCCTCAATAGAATCTTGAGACTAACAAGGAAAGAATTAGCTATATTAATTAAATCCTTTACTTAGAATATTTTGCAAATTTTATGAAAAGTATTGGAAATAAGGAGTTTGCCTTTCATGTTTGTGGTTGTTTTTAGACATTCTGAAGGATCATCAGTATGTAAAGTACATAAGTTTCTGGTTTGAGATTGGTTTCAAAAACTTTTTGTAGTCCAAACTTACTTCAAACTTTCTTAGCTACAAAATAAAGCATCAAACCATCTAATTTAGTAAACAAATGCAGTGTGCATTAACATGAGAATTCAATCTGCTTGAGCGTTCATTTCTATCTGCTTCAAAGTCCATAATGGATAATTTATTAAAGAACAATATTCTTCGGGGACATAATTCAAGCCATGTGAACTTTAGCGGCAAATAACCAATTTTGCCTAAATAAAATTCTTGCAATCATAATCACTAGAATGAAAGAAGACTCGGATGAATTTAAGTTTCAAATGCATTGATCATTACACATTAAATTCCATTCATCAGATCAATCATTTCTTCCCAAATAAAATTCTTGTTATCATAATCTCTACAATCAAATTAGACTCAGATGAATTTAAGGCACTTAATGATGAATCATTTACAAGTTAACTACCTTAACACATTCAGAAAGTTATCTAATAACTATGAACCGATAGATATCATATGAGCAATCATAATAAGTAGAATTAAAGAAGGCTTGGATAAATTTAAGTTTTAAACGCATTGATCGTTACACTAAATAGGATACTGATTCAAACACACTATGGAATCATCACATTTATAAGCAGCAAATTTAGATAATGGTAATTATGAATTCCATGCATCAGATCAATCCTTTATTCCCAAACAAAATTCTTGCTATCATAATCTCTACAATCAAATTAGACTCAAATAAATTTAAGTCGCTTGTGTTGATCAATCATGTGCAAGGTAACCACCTTAACACATTCAGAATGTAATCTGATAACTATTAACTGATAGATATCATATGAGCAATCATAATCACTAGAATGAAACAAGACTCGGATGAATTTAAGTTTCAAACGCATTGATCATTACACTTAACAGGATACTATTTGATACACACTATGGAATCAACACATTAATAAGCAGCAAATTAAGAAAATGGTAAAAAAGTAAATTAAAATTAAGCAAACACGATACTAATTGATACAAATTAAGAAAATAAAAAAAAATAAAAAAAAATAAAAAAAATAAAACATTGGCCATGTGTCTTACATTGTACCCTAGTTTGCACAAAAAATAATAAAGCTTGAGTTTGTTGAATGAAAGTTGAGGTTGCTCTCTCACACTTGGTTTCAAGTGTGAGTCTCATGTGTAAGTACCCAAATTACCTAGGAGATGCCCAACTCCATTGGCATACTTTCTCAGAATGGTCTAAGATTTGGCATGTAGGTGTATCTTGTCATAACACACATTTCATCTTTTGGGTTTTTGGTCCAATTATGATTTCAAATACCATTTTCCATTTTAATAATTGAAATTCAACTACATTTTGTAAAGGTAGTTCAAAAATTTGAATAAAATTTGTATTTCACCAACATGGTATGGTATTTGGGGTCATTTAGTTGGAATGTGACCACTTTGTTCATTGTTAAATGATTGTTTGCTCAAATTTTACCTCAAGTCAAATTTTGGTCAATATGGTCAAAACATTGAAATATTGATCTACATCTACATCATTGCAACCTAATTTGTTTTGGCAAAAATCATTTTTAGGTCCACAAGATGTGGTTTAATCATGGATATATTGTTAGGTCAGCTTGGTTCGTACATATGCGTCCTCTGCGTTCGACGCGAATTTGACCTAAAAATTTAGATTTGGATTTCAGGAGTTGTGTATGTCTGAATTCCATGAGGATTTCACCATTGTTTGAAGGACTCCAAGGGACACATTTTCCATTTGTAGAGTTTTTTCAGATTCAAAACTTGGTGCATGTAGAAATTTGAAAATTCAGTTATCCAGAAAATAGAAGTAGTCTGTTGAAAAAATTCAGTTTTGTACGGGTGGGTGTCACGTGCGCGGGTGACGTCAGCTGAAACGAACCGACGCGACGTATAAGAGCTCCCTCGGCCGCTTCACTTGGCCACATCCCCACCATTTGGCCCCTTTTGCGTCACCAGATACGGAAAGAAGAGCGCAGGAGAAAACCCTAGCTCTCCCCACCGTCTCCTCCGCCTGAGGCCTTCGAGCTCTCCCATACCGCGATATTTCGATGCCGACTATGGCGGGAGTGGGGTTCGGCGGCGATGCATGCGGTTCTACAAGGGTAGGGTTTGGAGCCATGAGCCGCCCTGATGCGGTCGAGGTGGTGGAGGGCCATGGCGGTAGAGGAGGTCGTCGGTCCGCGCTGGTCGCTCTGGTCGATGCGGCGCTCGGAGAGGAGGAGTTGGTGCATGCAGACCTCGGCAAGGTGGAAATGCTGGATCTGAACGTGCCGGTCGGCAGCGCGGAGGATCTGGCGCCGGTCCAGTCTCCACAGGTCGCCGCGATGCAGGTTAGTATAATTTTTTTCTAATTTCCGTTCAATCCCTTCAAATTATTTGGAAGTAAGATGTGTTTTGTAGATTCAGCTCTTTCAGTGTTAGGGATTCATATCCTTTGGGCTATGTTCGGTTAACCCACCTCTACGTTAGATTGGACTAGATTAGATTGGATTAGAGTATATTTTGACTTAGATAGGAT